>JAUTBV010157803.1:0-10239 GCA_032361325.1 Lepetodrilus fucensis | reverse complement strand
TATATATATGCACAACAACCCAGGAAAGAAAATGTGGCCACAAAATGCACAAGACGAGAAAACGTCCTCGCAAACAAGTCTGGCAGAGCTTGGCCATTGCTTTTCACGAATGAACCGTTTCTGGGCCATTATCCTACACAAGGCTCTATTGTCTCCAGTGTTGTGTACACAATGCCATATGCAGGGATGAGAATGGAAAATTGTGTGTTCAGCTCAACAGCAAGGGCTCCATGAGCTGCAGTCCACGGCCAGATTTACAAATCTGACCAGGAGCTCCTAGTATCATCCCTGCATATGCACATTTTGCATAAACGGCCAGCCCGTGGACGTACCGAGGGTGAGATTCGAGGATGACCCTGAGAGCGAGGGGGGCGGGGTCATGGACTGCCCTGGCTGCATCAGACCTCCAGGTCCGGCCGGCGATCCCATCCCGCTCAGGTTGCTGTAGTAGCCGCCCAGCTGCGGCAGTTGCTGCCGCTTCATGTCGTACGAGTCGCGCCGCTGACCTGTGCACACACACATACACGTACACAAATGTTCTTTTCATAAACCCATTTCAATTGGGGTTTCAGAGACGGCTTTTAAGATCATTCCCATTTTACCGAGGCTGGTCGGTTTACGGCCTAAAAATAGCCACGACAAGACCAGCCAAGGATATTTGTTTCCATCTTGTATCCACCTTGTATCGAGGCTTGTCAAGCTTGCTGACAGCAACACCTGCTGCAATGCCTACTAGTGGCACGGTAAACCTACGAGCACTGGCCGGTACTGACTACACCAAACAAATTTTAGAACAGTTGTTAATATAAGTCGTGATATTAGTGAAAGATTCTAGAAAGCGACTTTAAACCCCAATACAAAAAAAAATAAAAAAATAAAAAATAAAGAAATAATTTTTTATTTATTTATTTATTTAGCTCATACCAATGCATGTCAGTTTACAGCAGGAGAAAACCTGCAACACCAAGTGTTGTAGTAAACCTGACGACACCAGGTGTTGTAGTAAACCAATCGGTACTGATGAACTCAGCATGACAACAGTACTGTGATGGCGCATTCTATTGATGCTGGATACACGCGTCAGGTTTGACTAACGAACGTACGACTCGTACACAACATAAATACATGAAACATTTGAATCTTTGATGGCAAATATAGAGTAAAAAAAGGGGAAAGAAAATGGTCTTGTCAATTAAACTAACACTAAAATGAACACTAATATATGATATAGTGGATACATGTTCAACACAAAACCACACAAAATGATCAAGTAATCCTAATAATCGAAAGTAACAAATGCAGAGTAAAATGGATAGATTAATGCGAGGATAAACACTTGTTATAGTTGTTATTATAAACCATGCAACTAACCGATTCCCCCTCACCTCCAATAGTCCTTAAAAAGGATTGTGCACATGGTGTTACAAGTAAGAATGTAGCCTTCAGTTGTGCACATGGTGTTACAAGTAAGAATGTAGCCTTCAGTTTATTATGGGATGCTTATATTCATGAACAAAATAAATAATACTAGTCATGTGTATGAAATCAAATGCAATGTTGAAACTGATGTTTTGACAATTTGAGGTAAACATAGAACATAGTCAAGAGCTATGATGACCAATACTCAAGATCCCTACAGACTAGCTGAAATTAATAAATGTTAAAAGCTTTTCTATTATTATCAGGAATAATATTCTAAAAAAGGTAATGTAAAATGGTCAATTGAAAAAAAGGTATTTTATGTAAAATGGTAGATAATTTTCCTGTCATGTCATACACCTGCGGACAAATCGAGGCAGACATCGTTCTTGTAACACAATGCACAGTTCTATGCACACAAAAACGTGCACCTGTCATCATGCCTGTGTTTCACAAAAGGGTCGTACTGTGCTCCTGGCCTAAACCAAGGCATGCATCGTGCTTTTACTACAGCAGATGACACGGATCTCGACTTGGGCCCGCACTACTGGGTACAACCCTTTCGTGAAACACAGGCCATGATGAAATGTCACGACTAACTTCTAGAAAGCGTTACTGATGAGACTATAGGTGGTCAAATGATGGCTGGTTGTTAGTACGCTGAACAAAGTGCTAGGTGCCGTGCTCGGATATTCCAACAAACCTCATCTCCAAACAACCCCCCCACCCCCAAATATCAACTCGCTTGTTTGCAATTCTCAAAATGTTTTCCCTAGGCAAACTTAATTTAAAGGGACACCAGGCTTTGGGGGAGGAACGGTCATGAAAACAATTTTTTTTTAACACGATTAAATAAAAATTAAATATTGTTTTTAAAGGGACATCACCTTTGGCAGAAACAAGACAAAATAGGCCTGGAATGTATACTTGAAGACATCTGGATGAGCTACGAACCTGATCCTATCGCACCCGGTGTGGACGTGCCGAGGTTTGGGAGGCCGTTGCTGCTGCTGCTGTAGGCAGTCTGCTGTTGCGGGTTGATACTAAGGTTGCCAGCGGCTATTGGGGTGAACAGACTGGTGGTTACTTGGGTATAGCCCAGACTGCTGGAAGCTGTGTAGCCTGTCGGAGCACAACGCAGCTGCATGTCACAACAAGCCCACTGCGCAGCATCAACTAGGCTCGCAGTCATATCTTTAACTATGTTCTATTCCTAATTGGCAGACCTAGAATAACCATATTCTCTTCCTAGATTATCAAGCTGTTGTGGGAACAGCAGGAATAGAAATTAACACTAGCCTACGCTATTTCTCCTAATACAAAAAGTATCCTAAGGGCTAGTAGATATTCATCTATTTTGTTTTGGGGGGTGGTAAACATTTGTTTGCACAACTATTCGGACCTGTAAATTTTAACGTTAAGTTGCTATCAAGGATGTTAAATGTCAATCAACAGGCACTGTTATCTTGGCTTACTTTATTGTTAACTTTATTCTTAACGTTAATTCTTTATGTTAAACCTCGTTCATGCTAGAGTCAATCAGAAATGCCCAATACAGCAGAGATTGTGATCAAGGAAACGGATGAAAGGTTAACCATGCTGAACCTACTTAAACCATTTCACAGGCTATTCTACAAGCAAGAAGCATATTCTTATGTTGTAGGATGTGATTTTCAGTATCCTCAAACACATTAGCCTTTATAACAGTCTGAATAACAAAAGCATTACTGAATTTTTAATTACCCAATATTTGAACATTTGGATACAATTCTCAATGCAATATATTGTGCCATCTTAAATCAACAACTTGATGTTAATTCAATGAATGGACAAACTGCAACATCCCCCCCCCCCACCCCCCCCCGCCCCGATGACACCGGATCCAGCTGTATATTGTATACAGTAATGCATTGTGAGAAATTCAAACAGTGCCTCTCAAACTAGTGCAGTCATTTTCAGTAGTACAACAACAAATTGTTACAATTTTTATATTTAACTGAATTAATATTCGCAATCAACTGTTACACTCTTCATTGCACAATAATGATGCGCAAATAAAATGGAGGGGGGAAAAAGCTCCAAAAGACAATAGCAAAGAAAATACTTGAACAGCCTAGCACAATGTTCGAGGAGTTTTAGTAAAGGATTCAAATTGTCTATTCATATGGGACCAGTACATTCTCCCACACACTACTTCAGGCAGTGTATTTCTAATGTTATAGATGAAGCATAAATAGTTTTAGTAGCCAGGTTATTGTATGCAATCCATAATCTCAATGCATCTCGACTAAGTATAAGACTAAGAAAGTGTTAAATGTGATTCCCCTTTCCAACACTGAAACTGGGCTCGACTTTATAGAAAAACGCAAATTATTGCCACCCATGACCTTGAAAGCTAATATTTACACTGTGAATGAATAAAAATCGATCCAGGTGGCTTTAGGCTTTAGTGGATTCACCATAAAAGTGAACATGGACTATTAATCTGCTCAATGCTGCAGGCAACTAAGGATGCCATAGAGGGCAGTGACGTTCAATTAGGGATCTAGCATAATGACCATTACAATCTAAAACAGTAAAATACAAGATAATTTCGACAAGCATGCCAGCCAATGAGCCACTACACACCATCATTTACCCAAACAGAATCCAGTGTCTATTTCAAAGATCACCATTACACCCCTGCACCAAAGACAAATCTACACGTTACATTCTGACGGCTTGGACCGTTTCTTCTACAACTTAACGACCTTGACACCCATGGGCATGCATGTCCTGCTAAATAAGCATCAGTACTTTTCTTAACGTTCTAGTAAAAACCTGTGATTAGCAAAACAAAAGAGGAGCAAGTGACGGCAGCACAGAAAGTCGAACACAGGGTCTGGCTGTGACGGAAGGAGCAAACATGTGAAGCAGAAGGGCGATGGCTGGACGTGCACGTACCTAGAGAAGAGTTCTGTTGCTGGGAGTTGTTACTACTGGACAGGACGACCGGCGGGGTCTGGACTTGCTGAGGCTGAGTGGTCAGTAGTCGCAGAGCGTTGTTGCCCAGGTTACTGTTCCCTCCTGCAGAATACATAAATGGAGGAATTAGTGTTTTATATCAGTGGGAATATTTCACCCATAAGCGACAATCCTGCAGATCAGGAAAACATCCATGTTATGGGAATATTTCAACAATATGCAATAAATTTCATGAAAGAAGGAAACAATGTGACAAGCTTTCCTTCGGGAAGAATTGAATTGTTGTTTAATTGCTGTGGGAATCTTTCACCCATGCACAATGATCTTTGAGGAAGTAGTTGAATATGATGTTGTGATGAAAACATATGAAGAAAAAACTAAATTTACAATTTGAACACTCTTCAGAAGCTGCCCTTAAAACATGGCATCAGTCGCTGCCCACGTGGACACTCCCATCCATGTGGGCACTTACCTTGTTGGTTGCCGTTAGCATTGACAAGGACCGGGGCTGGCGACACAAGACGGACCGGTGTGCCGAGTCCTCGGGGGTTGCCCATCACCAGCTGACCATTCTGGTCGTAGTACGCAGGTGCCAGGATCTGGTAGCCTGCGTCTGAAATCACAAGCCTTACCCTGAAGCTATCGACTCGACTACAGTAGCTTAAGGCATCAAACAAGATGCATACCAATGCTGGCTCCCACAGGAGATATCACCAAGCGATATCTACTAGGAGATATCGCTTCAAAATTGTCCTGATTGGTCAGTCATGTCACTAATTTCTGTTGCCATCCAATAGAAAGCTGTTCGCATCCATGATTTGCATGGGCTTGTAAATTTCATGCCCAAAATGTCAGTTTATAGACTATTCCATGGAATTATTATCTTGTTTAGTTCACTTCTCGCCATGCTGGAGGCAACCAGAGATGCCCTAAACAGCAGGGAGAGGATGAAAACAGCTTCAATAAACTCACAAGTGCTCGATTGATATATACAAGAGATCGGTACGATAGTGCCGTAGTCAGGTCATGAATACAACGACTTCATGAAATGAGACTTCAGCCCATCTGTCTATACAACACTGCAACACTCGCAAGTAGAAGGGTACAAAAAATATGCTCACACTCACTTGGCGCTTGCATTGGTTGGGCCTGCAAGTTGTTCATGGGGTCGTTCTGCTGAGACGGTGTCAACGGTCGCCCGTTGTTCTGTCGCTGCATCATCTGCTGCTGCTGCTGCTGTTGTTGCTGCTGCTGCTGTTGTTGTTGCTGCTGCTGCTGTTGCTGCTGCATGCCCTGAGGTGTCTGCTGGCCCTGGGGCTGCTGGATCAGGTTAGCAGGATATATCCCCCAGGGGGTCTGCACCCCGTAATACTGGGGGTGAATGACGGTTGGGCCTATAACAGCAACATCGGTGTCAGAGAAGGAGCATCACATAATCAAAGCAACTAGCCACAAAACAGCATGCTAACTTTTAAAAGCAAACGGAAAATGATAAATAATTGACAACTTAAAAAATAACTTAAGGCAGAGATTGTTTAATTAGACAAGCAAAAATGCTAGAGTAACGTCACAAAAACGTTTACAAACTAAAGAACTTATAAAACTTAAATGAGAAATAGAACATTAACTAAACAAAGATAGAGAAATAAAACACAAGATAATGAGTGTCTGCTTGCTCTTGCTACCCAAGAAGGCTCCCAAGGATGAAAAAAAGTGCTCAAAATTGTGAACATTTATAATTTCACAGTGATTATTTTATTTCCCCCCCTTATTTTTCTTTTATCGACCAAATTCCAAGAGGAAAGCAAAGTCCAGTGCCACCCTAGGAAGCCGTAAAAGAATAATACGAGTTGCTGACCTGCAATTGGGATCCCCACGGTGTACGGATCCTGACCGCTGAGAACGTAGGGGGGTGGAGCAATTGCAGTGGGGGCCAAGCCTACACGAAGAGCGAAGCACACACTTTAAGCCATGCACAACCACGTGTTTCTCCTAACATGCCAAGTTTTCGGAATGCACAGCACACAGGAGTGTGCACTCCATGCATTTATATCGGTCACAACTTCAAACAGTCGAGAGGAATCGTCAGTAATGATCGCTCCACTGGGAAGGCCATCGATTTGACACTTTGCGGTCAACAAGTTGAGATTTTGAATGCCAGTAGGGAGTCCATTAAAAGTTAAAATTGCGAAAAAAGTAAACTTAAAGCGATTTGGAACAGAATGAGGTGGGCGGCAAATATTCATGCTTTCAGGAATGAATTGGTACGCAAACCCATTGTTTTACCTGTTAATCAGCAATTTATCGTTTTGAAAATAGCGCCTACTTCTTTCATTTGCATATATCTTATACATTCATCAGCCTACCGAAGTTAACAGAATGGCCAGAAAATGAGCCAATGTGTTATAATTTCATAGCAATTAAATGCATACACACGATCGCTTAATTTTACAAAAGAAATTACCATGCGAGAACATTCCTTCCAAAACTTTTTCTACAGTATTTTTATGGAAAGCTAAAGGGCTTTCCCTCTATACTTTCATGAGCTTCCGGAATGTAGGTCCGTGGATCTGCGCGATTGAGGGACAATTAAGGGTAGCGATGCCAGCTACAGTGTGTGGTGAATAATTTCATGCTCGGTTAGCATTCGTGGTATCGTTGTAAATATGGGCGACTGTGTGTGCGACTTGCGTCAGCATTAGAGCAAAGCACAATTAAGTATATTTTGCTCGACAACTCTTTCTTAATACGATCTGTGTTTTAAATAATAAACAAGTGCATTGAATGTTAACTGCATAAAAAATATATATTATTTTCATTTTGAGTGAAACCAGAATAGTGCTCTCCGTAAATGGACTCCCTAGTGCTAAAAAGTAAACATGTATGGACTGTATGCACAGTACAACTTTATTTTGTTATTTGGTCGTTTTTTAAAATTGGGAGTTACTTTCTAGATGCTTCAGTGCAACTTTGATCACATAAATAACGCGCAAATAGCGTTGACCTTGACACCTCCCAGGTTAACGAGCATTATAGTTTGGCATGTAACACCCCTATTTGATAGATAATCGCATTGAATGTGAGGGGAGAGATGGAACGAAAATTCAGTTCGTGTTTTATACTACCAAACCAAATGAATGAATTAAGTGTTTTACATTGCAACGGGAATATTTCGGCCATACGAGATACAAACAAACAATTAAAAATAATATCACCAAATTTGGAGTGAATATGGAGTGAATATGGAGTTTTACAATCTGTTGCAAACCTTTTCATTTATAAACAAAAAGGTGTTGTTTTTTTTTGTGTGTTGTATATTACAAAATAATATTATTCCTTTTGTTTTTGAATACGTAAACTATTTACTGAGATAATCGACTAAATAAGGGTGTCAATGCATATGACAAACTACTAGAGGTCCAGCTTTGTTACAATAGCATGAGAACCTCAAAACTGGACGCGCGTGACGATCCCAGACTGAAAGTTAGTCTCAATGCAGCCATAGTTACGGCATAGTTACGAAGGATGATGGAACAAATACAAAACATCATTCAGAACGTAAAATTTCAAAAATGTTAAAAAGAGTCACAACATGAACATCAATAAATAACAGGAAACAAGTCAACAACCTGTCGAAGCAAAGTTAACTTGTCATCCCCCAGTGTTCCGATTACACTCGAGTCACAAGTGCAATTCATCAACAATAAAATAACATTATTTATTACATAAATGCAGTGAAATACCACATTTTCTCAGTGGAAATAACAGGTGTTATTTTTCACTAGTGAAAAATGTCACTTTTGATATTTTTTACATGTGAAAAATAACGGCCTCTGAAGGCTCGTGAGTCGCACAGAGGACAGGACATGGAACCAATCCAGTGGCATCGTCACGTCACAGGAAAAGCATGCAGAAAGCATGCTGATGTTACGGTTGACGTGGAAATATTGACTCTCCCATTCCACGATCATCAAATACTATATACTTTCGTGTTCTTTTTAACCGAAAGAGTAGTCTTGTTGCTAATATTTTTATTTATTTAATTAAACATATAACAGGCTACTAAAAGAGTGAATTGATATATCTGCAAAAATCGTTCACCCATATGCGAAGACAGCTACCAGAATATCATGCTACATCCAACACAAATAAACAAATAAACAAAAGTAAACAAGCTCTACTCTTCAGACAGATCGTAAGAAGAACAGCTAATCAGAACGGAAGTATAGACTATCACATGATGTTCATCAACATG
The DNA here is from genome assembly GCA_032361325.1 of Lepetodrilus fucensis. Classification (NCBI taxonomy): domain Eukaryota; kingdom Metazoa; phylum Mollusca; class Gastropoda; order Lepetellida; family Lepetodrilidae; genus Lepetodrilus; species Lepetodrilus fucensis. The sequence goes on along the minus strand of JAUTBV010157803.1, from coordinate 1,601 downwards.
TCAACAAAGAAACCAAAGCTTGATTTTGAACGCTGAGGAACCAGAACGTGTCATTGCTCATTATTTGAGCCATGAAACATTATGGAATGTCGGTGTCACTGAAAAGAATTCAGCATAGGTTGCAATATAGCACTTGCATTTCCTGACAAAACTATGGCAATTGAGCTATCAACACTGCAAATACAATACATCATAGGGCCTACCCAACAACTTATTTTTAACTGGTGGCTGTAATATTCTAACTTAATTTTCGTCGTCTAAACATGCGAGTAGGATGGTCACTAGGGACGCTGATGACATTTTGTAAATAAACACAAGGTTGTCAAGGGTGGATAACTCTAACGAACAACACAGATTACACGTGACGTGAATGTACGTTCGATCCAACCATGCAACTGGTCATACGACCAATCGAACTGGCCTCGTTGTACGACAGATCGACGCGTGTGAGTGCACATTAAGATTACTGCAATCTAACACATCTGATGTCATTGTACTGACTGGTATGTGGGTGTGGGTGCATGCATATGTGTATACGTGTGTGTGTGTGTGTGTGTGTGCGTGTGTACTTGGTGGAAGCCTGGTCAGCTTCACCTGTCAATCTGAGACTTGAACTCTTTGCTCTGCGCGGTCCATCGGATCTTCTCGCCCCCCAGGCCGCCGATCAGCTTGGACGCCGCAGTCATTCTCCTCAGACAGGACTCGGCGTCTTCCAGCAGTTCCTGTATGCAAAAACACCAGTGTACACGTCATGTAATTCAAAAACACCAGTGTACACGTCACTCAAAAACACCAGTGTACACGTCACTCAAAAAGATGTCACACAAAATCATCCGTGTACACGCCGTCATGAGTCTGTAAATGAGTGTTTTACGTCACAGCGGGAATCTTTCACCCATACTAACAAACACGTCATCCTGAAGAAACATTATAGGTCTACACGTTGTATTCTTGCTTCTAAGAAGAAACATCACGCCACATAGTAGCCATAGTACCACACCTGCGTTCATTCTCCTCAGACAGGACTCGGCGGCGTCCAGCAGTTCCTGTATGCAAAAACACCAGTGTACACGTCACTCAAAAACACCAGTGTACACGTCACTCAAAAACACCAGTGTACACGTCACTCAAAAACACCAGTGTACACGTCACGCAAACACCTACACTCAACTTTCACTCACTGTCTGCAGGTCTGGCTTCACAGAGCAATGCCGGCACTACAAGAGCTGGAACTGGCTTCACTCTGCAGACCCGGCCTAGAGGGCAGCACTAACCTGTTTCTCCATCATGGCGGCATCGTATGTGGCCTGCACAGCGTCCAGCTCCTTCTGTTTCTCATCCAGCTCTGCCTGAGCCGTGTCCAGCTCCTGGGAAGCCACGACCAGGAACGCAGCCTGCGAGGCCAGGTTAGCCTGGAGAGAGATGAGGAACAGACGTCAGACAAACAATCCGCCACAGAGGAACAGACGTCAGACAAACAACCCGCCACACAGGAACAGACGTCAGACAAACAATCCGGCGCAGAGGAACAGACGTCAGACAAACAATCCGGCGCAGAGGAACAGACGTCAGACAAACAATCCGGCGCAGAGGAACAGACG
>JAUTBV010157802.1:0-24898 GCA_032361325.1 Lepetodrilus fucensis | reverse complement strand
TATATATATACAGGATATTATACAGGATATTATACAGGATATCACGTGTGTGTGTGTGTGTGTGTGTGTGTGTGTGCATGTGCGCGGGCGTGTGTGTATCACAGTGTGAAATTCAAGTGCCATATTGACCAGACTAATATTAATGAATGGTGTATTTAATATACATCTACCCACCAAACGGATTCATTGCGCAACTTCCTATGTCAACTTTATGCGGCCAATCACAGCGTCGACTGTTTTTGTTGAAGACTGTTCCCACTGGGCAGTTGAATGTGTAGGCGTGGCCAGCGTCGCAGACGATGTAGATGCCACAGTGCCAGGGCAGGTCCCTGATATACGTGTTCTCGTCTGAACAAAGGTGGTCGTATAACATCTGATCTATACGACCCCGAACCAGCCATATCAATTGAGCCAACAGGACGGAAATCAAGTCGAACCGGACCAACATTTCTGAAAGTTTAATAACATTCCCAACAGTGCCAATTTTCAACAGTAATCTTTCTTAGCGCGTGTATAACATGATGCAACAAATAAATAATAACATAAAATGAACCCATATAAGCCTACCGTCCTTGTACAAGGACGTGCAGTATTTACATCTATAGTACATCTACATTTAATTTAAAATTAATTTATAGTCTGTGTATATGTGTACATACTACCCCCATGTTACCATGTGAACCAATATTGTCAGTTACATGTATTTGCATATACATGTACATGTATTAAGTTTCACAGATTAAATTTTGTTGACGGTTTCATGGTTTTCTGCGAAAGGGGTTGCAATGGAGAATCGTCAACCACACAGCGGTGGAACGCTTTTTGGAAGTACAAACATGATTTTGTGTATGTCAAGTGAATGTACTTTGCAGTTATTGCTAAGAACTAGTCCAAAACAACCATAAATATATGTGATATTATGCCTTTAACAAGATTTTGGTTTGGGGATTGAATAAAATGATAACCACACACTATTGACTTGTATTTTATTCATTAAATATCAGTTATATGTACATTAGCCACTATATTACAAATAATTAGCTATATTTCAACACAATAGTGTTTTCAACTATTGCAATACTATTGCAATAGTAGAATTGGCCTCAATAGTCGCCCCTACACTTAGATATCATAGCTACAAATTAGCACAAATTATCTAGTAGCAACCAGGTCGTGTTTGAGAGAATGATCATAGTGCCACGAGAGTTGTAGCTCCTATACTGTAGTACATGTAAACCTGTAGTACATGTAAACCTGTAGTACATGTAAATGGAGTTCTGCCTCTCGTAGAGCTACAATCATTCTGTAGAACAGGTCACCAGGCTAATTTTCCGATTACATCTAAAACAGACTCTGCATGTGGTCGTTCCATTACATACCGTACATCCAAACAAGCAATTACCAGAAAAATCAATGATTTCCAAACAAACAAAAAAACAGTCAGTGGATCTTTAAACACAATAACTTATCTATCTCACCATGTGTTCCTGCCTAGAGTTGGACATGTCACAAGATTATTTTCACATACCACTGTACTAGCAATTAGCTATTAGCAGCTTTAGAGTTTCTTTCTTGATTGTTTCATTCAAAATAAAAGCATCCAAAATAATGTGATGAACAGATAAAAAAAAATTATGTTCGTGAAGATGATAAAGAAAAATGTATATTTATTCGTGACTTGCAATGGGATTGATTAAAGGGAGATAAGGTTAATTTTTCAATGTAAGATGCCACGTGCCACCAAAGGAGTGGGATGGGTTGAAATGATAAGCTTTAATGAGCTGCAGTGGTAGATAAAGTGTTCCTTGTTATCTGTACGACCTCAGCACACAGTAGAGTGATTTTACAGGAGTAAGTTTCAACATTCCGTGATTCCATAGCCTTCGTTCTGTCATTCCATAGCCTGTAGCCTTCCTAATTAGCAGGGGGTGTGACCAAGAAAATTTGGGTGGGATGAAGGATGTAATGTTACAAAGAGAGTCGTGTTTCTCTCTGGTGATCTACTTGTAAGACTCAAATGGCAGTAGAACATTTAATTAACCCTGTAGCTGGTACAGAAATAGAATCTATTGCTCTTTAAGTTGTGCATAGCAGGAAAGAGGTTAACACAAGCTTAATTTATGAAATCTATGAAATGCTTGTGATCAGCCGAAGGCCATGGCTTTGTTATGTCAAGAAAAATCAAATAACAAAATATGATAAATTAAAATTACACCAATGGAAAAGAAATGGTAGTTTAACAGTATTCTTGAATATTTATTACAGTGTATTAATTCGTAGGTGAAGGGTTGGAATTGTGTTTTAAGGTAACTTAGGTTTGACAATTAGCTCATCTGGGTATATCTGGATATGTAAACTATACTGCAGACCAAAATTCATCATTTAGGTCAAATATATGTATTTTCCACATAATTTAATACATTTCACTATTTCATATGTCACTGTGGCAAATTCCATCCAAAAATTAGACCTGATTGAATTTTGCTGAAAATTTGACAATCTTCATCCACTTAGGCTAAACTACTGGGTCCGTATGCACAGACGTAGTTTAGTTAAACTATAGTTTAAGGATCATACCGACAGTGGTATAACTTGTTGCTTAAACCTAGTTTAGCCTAAACTGTGGTTGAACTACGTTTGTGCATACGGACCCTAGTGTTTAGCCCAATACAACTTTGAATTTTAAAGAAAAGGTCCTATGTAATACTACTCACTGCAGAGATAAGACGACTGACGTGAAGGACAGGATGACCATGGGCAGGAGGCAGTAGCCGAGGACACTGATGATGGTTCCTATGGACACGCCAGTGATGCTCATGAGGTTGAGGAGGGAGTACATGGCCAGACAGCCCACCACGCCGATGCCGTAGATGTAGCCGAAGTGCAGCTTCCCTGACTGAAACCAAGCAAAACATTCAGTCAGTGGTGTTAGAATGAGGACTGACAGTATGCAAGTTTAGGACTGAATATCAATTACAATTATTATTATTAAATTATTAAAATTATTATTCTAAAATTTAAATAGTATGGGGATTATCTTTATTTCTTATACCATTTTTGGGTAGTAGTGATGGTGGTAGTGTGTATGTGTCTTTACTGTTTAGTTCTGTTTTTCAATATTATTTCATACATATCATGGCTTATCAATTTTACAACATGAATTTGGGACATTTGGCACAAAAATCCAATGAAATAGCTATCTACAGTATTGTAGAAAAGGTTAATCATAAATCGCCCAACTAATTTACCAAAGTGGAGTCATAGTTATACATTCAATACTGAGATTCATTACACTGAAGTAGAAGATAGTTCCCGTGATCAGAATTCCTATCATTTAATTGGTCAGCTTTCACACTCTCTAGAGTCTAAAAATGGCAACAGGGCGTAAAGATTCCATTACATTATTCAATCACAAACCTAATTAAATTTGGATTTCATTTTTACTTTTAGACATGGTACTGACAACAGAGCAAGCTGGCAATATTGCAATCACACATTAATATCTGATAATTTCTGGTTGCACGTAATTACACGTGTAGTCAGTCATCTGCAATGAATAATGAAATCATTTTGAATGCAATTATGACTCAGAATCCAGCCTTCATTATTAACAACCTTCAGAAAGTTTTCATCATCACCAATGAAGTGTACATAATGTCAAAATGTAGAATTCAATTTTCAATCTAACGCAAGCAATTAATGAGCAAGAATGAATTATACAATTCCTTTTTACCAAAATTCTATATTTCTTTACAAGTATCTCAATTACAAACCGAAAACCATGCTGATCCTGGAATTCGAACCTACATTGCTGGATTGTGAGGCCAATGCTTTACGGACTGAACCAAGGGGGGGGGAACCCCTCTGGCCAAGACCAGTAGAAGCATCTAGCTTATATCACACAGCTACATTCTCCCCTTCACGTGATGACTTGTCCTCGAGTTACTAATCCAGTCACTTCTGAGCCACCAGGTATCTAGGAATTCTGTCTGACAATTCAGAAAAGAACCTATACCAGGTATAACTGAGATGCATGTTTGGCATCATTGTAAAAGGATCGTGCCAATCCTGGGATTCAAACCTGAGTTGCTGGATTGTGGGTTCATGCAACGCTCTCCTGACTGAGCCAAAGGGGTAACCGCTGGCCGAGACCAGTAGGAGCATCTTATATCAAACAGCTACATGTACACATGCACAGTATGCGGAGTAGAGCAATGGTATAATTGTCCTAAAGTCTGTCCTAGGAAGTAGATACCCAATCATAATGCTGTCTGTTCACAGTGCAGTTACCATGGTTACCATCATTGGTTTGTCAGTACCAGTTGGTGTTCACGGGTTTACTGTAACAATTTCTGCTACAATGTGCTGCAAGTTTCTTCAAGTGTATGTCATAAACGTACAAGCTGCATTATTTTTAATCTTGAAAGTGACTCTAAACTCCCAATCAAACAAAACACCAATTATAATATAAACTTTTAAGGAACGTGTGTCATAAAATCAATATGGCACACTAGCTAGTGTATTAATCTCTTATTTATGAATGTGTCATATTTGACAAATTGTGGCAAATTACCAAAGACCGAGTCAGGACACAATCCAGAAATATGTCAGTGTCAAGTGTATTTGGCACTAATACTGTGTACAACATGTCACTGTCAGTAGGTGGTGGGCAATATACCCTAGAGGTGTCCGGCTATATATAGACAGCATACCACAGAACTGAGTGGGTCCATTAGGTGACAGAAACTGTAAGACCTTCTCCTATCTCCCTCATCAATAATGTAACAGTAGACATTTTGGCTTCACTACAGAAATGCCAGAAGGAATGACCTCGGAATTTCTCACACAAGAAATATGATTTCTGTTGATAATTTCCTGTTATTGGAAGAGGTATTTTTGTTGATTTAAAAAATATATAATAATAAAAAATAAAACTTTCATTTTCATAGAAAGTTCCTTTGATATTTCTCTATTTTCTACATGTTTCTTTAATCTGAAATTCTTGATTAAAATGTTAAATTTGAAATGGATACAACTCAACTCGTAACTGTAGCAAAAGAAGCCAGACTGATTCTATCTGCAGAATCCCAAGAATTGATTGAGTGCAACTTTTCTTTTTTATTGCAAATCCTCTTGAATGACTGCTAGATATCACATTTGCACTGTTAGCACTTGGAAGCATGCTATGGGAACTCTAAAGGCCATCTATCTCTATCTGGGTGGCGTGACACACATTAAGGAAACCTAAGTCTCTTAGTTGTAAAGTTCTGTGGCTTCTACATGTCTGGAGTGTTAACTGTTACATGCAAGCTGGACATATACTGCTCAAATAAAGTAGGGCACATTCTATGAGCCCTGAAATGCCCTAGTCGTAGTAATATAAACATAATTATTCATTCATACTTGCGATGACGTTTCGTCCTATGTGACGTGTTAATTGTGTCGATTTCGGTTTGGCGACTGACATAATTAGATTGTGTCGTCATGTCGTCAGACCGGAAGATAATCTATAACGGATAACGGACTAGGAGTAGTTTCTTTTGGTCAAGATATTTGTGTGTGCATCACTCTTTTGGCTAAACTGTGGGCTGTCTAGCGTTGATCAGAGATCCGCTCGGCCCCTTTTGACCCATATTGAGTACGCACTCACAGTAGAAACGTAATATATATTATATATCTGGTAGATGTATTGTAGACGTCTATTGTATTATATTTAGTTACTAGTAGACTCTATATAGTATAAATAGAATAGTTGTATTTTATTATGAGTAAAACTCACGATACTGGTTATAGCTTATACGGAATAAATTGTACATATGTATGTTATTTATTTATAAGGGTTTTTAAGACTGAGCGATCGAGACTCGCCCCCTTGATCGTTACAGGCCCCATTCTATAACAGATGAAAAGCAAATATTGTAGACAAAATACACAGGAATCTAAACAATCTATCCTTTAACATAATTAACCCTCTCCATGCTAATGACAACTGGAGATGTCATAAAGTGTCTGTGTCTAATCCAGCAGAGAGAGGGTTAATAAAGGAATGCATCCACGCTGTAACCACAATCATTGGTAAATTCAATGTTGTTCCAGAAATTAACCCTTTCAACGCTGGAGGCATCCATACTTGGCCTAAAGAAAAGTGTCTGTGCCTAATCCAGCAGGAAGATGATTAAAAGGTGTAAGTGCCAGTGGAGTACCGGTAGGCAAAAAAAAAAAAAGTATTAATAAAACAAATCAGAAAATCAAATGCATTCTGTCAATATAGATGAGGAAAAACTACTGCTAAGAGCATGCTTTCAAGCGTAGATTTGGTGCGACATAAAATGCAAACATTAATAATAAAATGAAAAAATCAGACGTCCATTACTGATTAGAGTAATGGTTTGGTGCCTACAGTTTGAGATGTCATCACTCACTTGCAAAGAAAACTGCATTAAAATACCCCCCCAAAATTACATTCAATTTATTCTCTAAATAATGTCATCATTAACCCTCTCCCTGCTGAATTAGACACTGCCATACCTCCTTATGGCATCTGCAGTTGCCACCATGCATGGAGAGTGTTAAGCATTACATTTTCCTGGTAAAAAATATAGTTCACATTACTTATGCCTCAAGTATTTATCTCACTACTTCAAATGCACATTGATTTATTTTGTGTTAGATAAGGAAAATTACCAATAATTTAAAGATATCCCCCTACTTTTTGTGAGCTGTATATATTGGTACCAACTAAGGATGGAAATTGCAAAATAACATTCAAACAGCCATGTCGATCTTCATCAAACTTTTAAGATATTCCAGAAACTTTCAAGATAAATATTTTAATTTCCAAACTTTTAAGATATTCTCCAAACTATTAAGATATTCCTGAAAGTTTTAAGTTATTCCCCAAAACCTCAAGCCGACTTCATGAATGTGGAAGGATGTTTTGAATTCATTCCTCATTGACAAGCGGCACCTCTTGTACACAAACACTTCCGAGAAGGTAATAAAATAGCCAGGCACTAATTAACCACTCAAACTCTCTGGGTACGACATGCCAATGAAATCATCGTGGCTCTTTAAGTCCGCTGAGCAGAGCTGCTTGTCAATCACCACTACAAAGCTTGGAGACGATAAGTGAATTAATGCAATTGGACGATGATGTCCGAATTGGACTAATTTTGTCCTTGCTGTGTACGTGTGAAGACAATCTGTTCTCAAATGTCTGGACACGATGTCTGCTGATCCCACTGCAGATGTGAAAGTCACGTAATTATCCCCTAACCCCTCCCCCAATTCCCCTCCCTCCTCATAAAGTCAGTAAGAGTATAAATGTATTCAAATGCATTTATTTGCACAACTAGTTTTTGCTTCCTTTGTGAAGATCCACAGATTTCTGTTATGGAGAACTGATAGATTTTCGTCCAGATTGGCGAGAGAAATCTCACACGGAGGCTGCAAACTGACATTGATTAAGATTTGAATCGCTTGTAAACTGAAGAAAAAGTCCCACAGAAGAAGTATTGCATGCAAGAAGGCAACTCAAAAGATTGAAGCACTTCTTAAAATATTTTAAAACACAAGTTTGAAAAGGTGGTTAACCTTCTCCCTGCTGAACCAATCCAATTAATTTTTTTTAGGCATCTCTGGTTAAACCTACAGCATTTAGATGGTTAATGCTACTTGTTTCAACCCATACACAAGAGTAGTAACTGTAAACCATGCATACAAATCTCTCATAATTGTAAAACCACTGCATATTTAAAAAAGGGTTGTGTTAAGACTTGAACTCGAAACCTTAAGCTTCGTAGACAAACACTTCACCACTGCACTACAACACACCCACATTCCTTGAAATTGCAACATCCTATTGACTGGATTAAATTAATCTCACTTGCTTAGAATGGATTAAAAATATAACAATAAAAAAAAACTTTGAGTAAGCGTCTATAAGAGTTTGCGCTTCTTAGAGGTAGATGATTTGAAGAAATATGAATTTCCTGGGCCCTAGACATCTGGGCTTGTATTCTCGAAACTTCGTAAGTACTAAGAATTTTATTTTCTGTTTATGTCAATTATAAATAGATCTTTTCTTTTAAGTTGCGAAGTTTCGCGAATATGGGCCTTGATCTCCCATTATTAATGCCATGCCTTGTAAGATCCGACTGGTACTTCTGGCTAAAACTGTAGAAAGTTCACGCTCTTTGTAAAAGTGACAATTCCGCACCCACGTGTTAAAAAACAACACTTCCTGATCCAAGACAAGACACTGGTGGGACTTGTGATCCTGTTTAACTCTTCTCCAGATCCGCCCGAGGATGTGCAGAGTCCTCCCACTACTTCAGTGTTATCTGACCAAAGAAGCAATATATAGATTCTCTCTTATGGCACATGCAGCAGTGGCAGATTGATGTTAAATGTCAAGGAGTAAAGCATGGTCTTACAAGAGTGCAGAAGCTGGCGTGGCAAAAGATTACGGAGACGGGACTCATTTCAAAAGAGCACTACAGTGACAAAGAAGAAGTGGTGACTTAATTTATTATCTTCTGATTTCTTTGGGACAGGTTTGGATTACTCGCTGATTACTCGCTGATTGCTGGGTGGACATCTGGACCAAACAGTCACTGGTCAAGTCTTGATGACCATGGTCAATGCTCATTTAAGAAGGATGTATTGAGAGTGAATGATGACATGTCAGTTGAAATTAGTATCTAATTATGTTTTTTTATTCATGCTGGCTTTCAACATTCCTACAACAATATCGTGGCTAAATTGGAAGACACAGTACACGTCAATTGTATGCAGGCAAGATTTCCGTGGAAAACAAGCAAGGTCTGAGGCAAATAAATTGACTCCTGGTGAAAATAATCGGTGGATTTCCGTGGATCCACAGAATATTGTCATGCCTACATGCATGATGGCGAATAAAATTCACATTTGTCCAGTTGAATAGTTTTAAAAAGAAATCTATATTAATAATTTAAAACTTTTATATACTAGGAATAAAGATAGACTGTACTTATTGTGTCCTTATCAACCTATTTTACAGTGTATCCATCCCAAATAGTAAGTCTCTGTCAACAACAAAGACGTGTCCAATCTTGACCACCATCACATCACATCATGGTCAGTCCCCTGTATTGACAAGGCCCAGTACCCTAAGGCATTCCAGGGCAGGATCTGTGATTGATCGATCAAAGAAAAGGAGGGGGGAGAATGGGGGTCCACTGGCGGCTATTTTAGGGGTCAGGACCTGCAAAGGGGATATGTAAACATGGCTACATCGTACACACAGGCAAAGAAATTAGGGGTCAACTTGGACCCATTCCAGCAGAAATGGGGGGTCAGTCCCTCATTTGAGTCCATCCTCCACCCCTACCAAACCCCTCCAGCACTGACTTGGATACATCAATACCTTTATAAACACATCAGTGTGGATGGAAAGTGCTGAGGCATAGAAGTCTTCAACAATTCAACCTGTCAGATGGTGTTCATTACCACTGTAATCTGTGGACAATACGACCATCGGACATGGAAGAAACTGTATCGCGATCTATCAAATGGAAATTTCTTCGGCTGGTGTGCAATTTGATGATGCCAGTGATGATAATACAAACAAGAAATTGGAGAATAATGTCTAGCCATCATGAGACAGAATTTTTGCTGGTTTTGGAATAATATGACGAACATTTGACGATGATGTACATAGTTGGATGTTGACAATATTGAAAGAAATTATGGAGACTTTATGGGTTGGTTGATAATTGATGAAACTGTAAAGTAACCTTTTTTTTCTTATTAAATCTAGCTCAAATTTCTAAATAATATTGATATTTATAATCTACATGTAATGCATAATTGCTTAATTTCATCTACCACAGATATTAGAATATTCAAAAAATTATATTTTCAACACATATAAATATACAATATGTAAAAATACTGAATAAAAAAATATATAATAGAAATTATGACAATTATTTGAAAAGAAATACCTGTTTCGATCATTAGCACACATTGTACAATTACTATCTATAATGCATTGCAATTTGGTACAAAATATATCAGCCTGCGGCAGTCTCTGAAATTTCCCAAGTGAATAAGAAAATGAAACCATGGCAATGCCACAAGCAAATCTGTTTCCATGGTTACTGCTCATTGAAAGGAGACATCAACTTTAATATCCCAGTTTTTCCGGGCCAATGGTAATATTAGTGGACATAACTCACAGACCGTAATAACTAGGACTGGAATCGCCAAAAGCTGACATAATTACGCAAAATAAAACCTCTAAAAAAAACTTGATATAATACACAACACAATTAACATAAACACATTTCTAAAATTTGGTAATCGTTGAAATAAATTCTTGCAGCGTAAATTACATTCTATAATTAATTGTAAATTAAATTCACTAGCTAGTCAATAGATAAACCTAAACCCAATCTCTTACGAAATAATTTTCCTATAAATCATTATCAAACAGTATATAAAAAAGGAAAATGCAGTGACTTTTATGTCCGAAAGTTAGATAATAATCGCTAGTTGTCTACCAGCAGCTTCACATTTTACGATGCTATTTGCCTACCAACACATCCAGAAAATCCTCTTACTTATATTCTGCTTGGGACATCAGTCCTGCAGGAAATGTACTGCTGAAAGCTATGTTAAAACTGTGGCCTATCTCAACAGTAGGAGAAAATTGTTCATCTACTTCCATCCAAAGTAATCCCCTTGGGGGTGTATAATTTATAGGTGTTTAGATTCTCTACTTGTACTCAGCTGTAATCCTGTGTGTCCCACAGACTTTGAAGGAAGTATGCGTGGAAGGTGACCAGTGAAAATGTAAACATTCTACAGTTCCGATGGTTTAATGGTACCAGGTGCTTCAAGACAATGGGAGATGTGTTGATAGTTATCATGTCTTCCAGTTCAAGAAGGCTCTTCAGCTTGTGGCTATGTTTACCATGTGTTAGGCCCTTGATCCATGCCAGTTACTATGCCATGGTGCCAGAGATGCACACACATCCATGGTGCATAATGTATCTAATATACAAGAATGGCATAATGCAAGGAACACATTTCAGAAAGAAAAAAAAACACATTGAAATTAATCGTAAAGATAAAACATGATTTTTTAAATATTATATTTACCAAACATCTATGCTTGCACATTCCGAGGATGTTAACACATTATTTGGTTTAACCTTCTCAATGCTGGAACGAATCATAGATGCCATTGCAATTAATCCCTCATGAAGGTTAATCATATTGGAATGAGATAAACCAATATTATACTCTTGATTGGGCCCAATTTAATATCATATTAAATCTTTTCCTACAGGATTAATCCGATTTACTACTGCAGTTGACATGTCCTTTTGCCTGCAGCATTGAGAAGGTTAATAATGGTTATTGATTTCTAAATTGCAATTACCAGTACTAAGTTTAAGTACATATTGTTGAAATTAAAATTAAACAGAATTTTCAGGAATTAATCTGAATAGTAATATTATTTTAAATATATTATCATTGGTCCAGATATGAATAAATGCATGACATCCCTTTGAACGCATATGATCAACATAATAGACATATCAGTAAAGTTGACCTTTTAAACCTAATAACAACCATACACATTATTTACTTTAAAACATGACAGGACAGTTAAAACAAACCCCAATTTTTCTCCATGTCTTGACCAAATGTCTTGAGAATTCTCCATAAATGCCCAGGCAATAAAACCACCCACAAAATGCATGAATTCCTTGGTGAAATGTCTGTGAGACAGTGGTGCCACATGTCCGAACATATCAGCTATGTATATTTCTCCTGTGAAACTGACCAAGAGAAGTGCAATGATGAAAAGGCTGAAATGAATGTGACCACTTCAATGTGGGAAAACTGCTGTGTATGTATAGTGTAAATGCACATACGAGCACCTGTGTTTACATACAGGACATTTTCATTAGCTGCCTTTTCCTCATGACCATTAGCAGCGATAGAAAATAACTTTAAAACTTACTAGTCCGAATAGTGATACGAATAACAAATGTTATAAATTTCTACTAGTACCTTTAGTATTGGGTGAAATGGCCTCGGCTAGAGGACTAGTGTTAATTTTGATCCCTGCCATTAGCAACAAATGCAGAGGAGTTTTAAAAATTCAAGTACTCTTTAATAAACTACTGGTAACTGCATGAAACAGATTTTATTTTCATAGAATATACTACTGCAAAATAGAGTACAAATGTGTGGCATGACTATTCAAACTCTAAGATTCTCAATTGCCAAATTTGATTCTGGTACTAAAATATTCAACATGCAGCAGCAAAGAATGACATTCTAGCTATTTGACATTTCTATTCTGGTGGTGGTCAGTTACATATCACAGAAAAAAATAGTCAAAAATGGACAAGTATATTTTAATATTTAATGTAGTAGAAATCAACACACTATGTACTTGATGATAGATCTGACTTTATTGACTCAATAGTTGACGAAGAATTGAAATCCTACAGATCTGACAAATAGACATCTGCAGTCTACAAACAAAACTGGACATTGGTATTGCTTCTCATGGTTACAGACTTTTACACATACATCAAACCAGCTGACTATTGATTGCTCACGAATAATTATTAACTGTGTAATTATCTTGTTTCCATGACAATGTCACAAGGCTAATAAGGAACTTGGTACTGTAACCTATTGTTCACAACACAAACTGTCAGGGGAAAACTCACAGGCAAATTTAGACATGTTCGTCCTGAACTACGTATACCACAAAAAAAACCAAACTGATCCAAAAAGGAGTCAAAAGCAATTTAATGGAAAAAATATGACCACAGTACTCAAATTATTTTATCCAAAAAAAAAGAAGAAGAAAAAAGAGGAAAACGTAGCAATTTTATAACTTATCCTTTATCATGTTTATGAAGAGCATCTAAGGTAGGATGTAGTATTGCAAAATGTGGCAAATATATCTTGCATTTCAATTCATGAAAGCTGTGCTACAATAAATTTAACATACCGGTATAATGTATAATGCAATTTGCTACTACTACTACTGAGTGAGTGAGTGAGTGAATATGGAGTTTAACGTCGCTGCAGGAATCTTTCACCCATTTGTGACGAACTACTTTTTCTTCTTTTCTTTTTTGTATTGGGGTTTAAAGTCACTTTTTAGAATCTTTCACTAGGTAATATCACGACTTGTCAGTTTAGGGCAGGAGGAAACCCACAACATCCATAGTGCTGAATGTTGCAGTAAACCTGCGAGCACCGGCTGGTACTGACAAGACCGAGGATGATAACTGCATTGCAACTCTACAGTCAGTGCATCCTATCAATATCGTGCGAACATTGATGCCAGGCCCACCGGGACAGGATTTGAACTTGGAACCTTTGGCTCCGAAGTCCAATGTTCTACCACTGCGCTACATCCCGCCTCCAACTCTGGCAGTGGTGTAATCTATGGTTAACTCTCTCCACGATGGCAACTGGAGATGTCCTAAAGAACTTTGTGCTTATCCCGGAGAGCGTTGGAGATGGCAATTATGGAGATTATGAGTGAGTTTTCGAGTACAATTTCATACTCAATGCAAAGTTTTACCTTTGATTTTCACTATGGCATTCTTCAATTTAAATAATATCTTGTTAATTAGATCTATAAAGAAATTGATAAGGTCCCAATGATTCCGGCATAATGATCGGGTAAAAATATTATCAAAATGTTTTAAGTAAAAATATATATATAAAATCAGAATTTCATGTAAATAAATATTACGAAAATGTTGGGTTGCAGTAGGCATATTGAGTTAATAAAGGTTTGTGAAAGTGGACCACCTAGTCTGACAGACGGCGAACTGCATCAATTGTTCCTACTAGCTGCCTCATCAATTGACCGGACTTAGAAGCCATAATGTCTTCCATAACCCGTCTGAGCCTCTGTAACAAATGTGACAAAAACAAACAAATACTTACGAGGGCCGCCATACCTCCAAGTTAATCACTGTCCTACCGATGTCACGCAATTCATCTTGCTGGACGCTTATTGCAATTACATTCAATTACCTGGCAAGACACGAATTGATGGCCCGTAGATAATTCCGCAACAAGTTATTAGCTGCAGTGTATGCACAAGAATGAAAGAAACCATTCATCAATTTCACATCACATTATTCCTGTTAATTTCATACAAAGTTTCGAAAAAATTGCATAATCTCCATGTAAATGAATGTAGATTGATTGAAATCTAAACACAAACATAAATTAAAAACCATATTGAATTAAACAAAACAAAACAAAAGTATATGTATGTTTCATTGCGCATTAAAAGTGACAAGATTCTCCAATAATGTGTATTTAAAATTAAAAAATCTGGTCAAATAAACTCCCACGGTTGGAGCTATAAATATCTGCTTTTCCTTTCATACATTTATGTGTTCTATTTACGGCAAGTCCCAACCCAATGTCAGTAATTATTACCCACTCTCACCTAAAGAAATATCCCTGCTCAAAGAAAATAATTTATGCTAGTCAAAATTATTTAAGGTTAATGTATGCACTCCTATATATAGTAAAATTGTTGCCACAAAAGCAATCGCTAAATCTTTTACCTACCGTATATTCTCAATTGTTATTTAAAGCCTGCTGTCATAAAACATACGTGTGAATGTATGTAAATGCATATGCATACGAGTTATATATGTATATACCATGAGAATGTATTTACGTCCTTGTGAACTTTTGGTTCTGTAACGACTCCTAGATGACGCCTATGACCGCGTGGGTTGAATGCCTACTTCGGTCATTAGACAGAAACCAGTCTGCAGTCGATAGACAAGTCCCCAGTCCCGAGCTACTGAAGGTATTGCGTGGAAGACATTTACGACCGAATTACCGCGTCTGAAGTCAGTACAGGAAACACAAGAGACACAAATTAGCTCCACTTTTTTCTCTCTCTCTTTGCTTGCTCAGCAGATAATTTCAAGCATACTATAAAGACAGACCAAGTTGGGACCGATAAGATTTGTCACAGGCAATATTACCATTGCCGTGGGCATTATATTATTACCATTGTCATGTGTCATGGCAACTTTACTGATAAACCCAGACATATCGGTTTACTGCAGTTTTTGTGAACAACATGTTTTAAGGACCCCGTAAAGGACATAGAAGTAGTGATTTGTCAGTACACGTTACTGCCAAAATACAGCACAAATAAGTCAACATATATGGATGCACGAATTATGCGCATAAGATTGTATTATAGATGTCCAAATAGGGCATTATAGCTATACATGGGGGCCGTAATATTACAGAAGAAGGAAACATGGTGGCAAAATAGCGCTAGGGACATAAGGAGGTAATATATTGTTCTACAACACCAATAATGGATGCAGAAATAGAATATTCTAAATATAATATTATGTATATACACATTTTGAGATATAGCAAATATCTATATTAGACATATTATAGCAAATCCAAAATATTCATTGCAAGTATACATTATCAGGGGCTCTAAGTAGTGCAGCATGGGCACAAGTAAAAACATTAGTCCATACTATCATAAAATATGCATACATAAGTCATCAGAAGTCGCGTTTAACTGAAACAGTCATATAATAGCATCAAAGCAGCTGAAAGGATTACGCATCCACATGCACATGTATGCATAGAATACAAGGTACCCAGATCCTGTGGATAAATAACGACAAAAGCTTTATTTTGGTTGGTCAAACCCAAAATCCTGTGGATAAATAACGACAAAAGCTTTATTTTGGTTGGTCAAACCAATGGGAAAAGACCAGCCAATCAAAGAGAGAGCATTGTGACAAAGAGAGAGCATTGTGACATATGTCTTAAAATGTGGGTCATGGCAACATTGTCAATGCAAGGTCACATTCCAATTTCATGTATTGGTAATTCCCCGTACCTTTTTTTATCCAGCTTTGCTACATAATTACAGTAAATTAGGTTTAAATCAATGCGTTATTTTTCTACCAATATGTCATCTGGTAAAAATCTGTTGCAGTGAAACATGCAGATCTTCGAGACATTCGTCAGCAAACCAACCAGCTTCTGACAAGTGGACATGTGGAAATCTATTAATCAATATGCAATATATGCACATCATCGGCCTTTGATCTCAACAGGAAAGCATGTAGGAATTAATGTGGAAACACTAGCTAAGGAAAGTGAAAGTAAATGAGGATATGAGCATGTGACGTTCCATTCTGGATGATTAACTTCACCAGCTCAAGGACACACACAGGCTTGTATAGAGGAACATATACTAATCAAAATTAATGAAGAACCAGCCGCTTTTTTTCAAATGTAAATTTAGATTTATTTAATAAAATAGAATGTCCAATGTTTATAGACTTCAGGTACTCTTCAAGAACTTGCAGACATTAGACGAAGAATGACACCAGATTCCTCAAACCAAGTTCCGAAATTTGGTAGATGGCTTCCCCACAACAAAGATATTATGAATGTAAAATATAAAGAAAAATACTTGACCCTCTCTTTCATGGATTAGGCACAGACAATTTTACTCGTGGCATCTCCAGTTGCCTCCAGCATAGACAGAGTTAAAAACAGCTTTCTACCATCAGAGAAGATTTCTAGAATCTGATTGGTCGCCAATCACTGTCTGACCTTTCCATGACCTCCATAAATCTGGAGATGATATTAACGCTCCCCCTAATGGACACGTCCAATACAGCATTGATCGCAACGAGTTTAGCAGGGACTGAGCAGTTACTGCTATAAGCTCTGCACTTGTAGTTCCTAATATAGAGAGATCGAACATTTCTTACTGAGAATATTGCCCACATTCTGAAATGATCGTTTTCCTATAGGGCTGGAAAGTAATGGCGGGAGCCTCATTGTGAAACTGACTTCCGGGTACAGGGAGGCTCCTAATAATGACGACTACTACAAGGATAAGCGGCAAGCTCATCCAACTGCGCATTAATTAAAAAACAGTTTATACAGTACACATTTGCACTAGTTTACGTGCTGTACCCAACACTTACCAGGCCTATAACACTGAAGTGGTGCTTTACGTTGCAGCGAGAATATTTCACCCATACGCGTAGATCCTACAGAATGAAGTGAAAATGCAAACATATATAAATATGTTAATCTTAACCCTCTCCCTATTGGCTCTTTAGGGCAGTTTTGGTTGTCTTTAGCTTGAAGAGGGTTAAATGTGTTTAAAATGCATCAGTGGCTTCTAAAAGGTAATGTGAGTAATGGATTTATGTCATGATAAACAGTTGTGAGATATTGATGCTGACATTTAACCATCATGAAATTTTGATGACATTACGTAATGGAATCTTGATGTCGATATTGCATGTCGGGATGGATTGACGTCGACATACAGTTCCTTTCTGGCCAAGGTCATCTTGAAAATGATGTCATGGTTCTTTATCCTAGGCAAATGAACCACAACAAAAAAAAACATGTACTCTCAGTTTATCGGCATGTTAAATTGCAACTATTTACAATCAGACACTAAACCCATGCAAATGCCATTGTTCTCGAACTACAATATGCCATTTTTCTCAAACTACATATGGACAATTTCTGTTTAAAAAAAATATACTACATACTCGCCACCTGCAAATACGACCATTTCATCGTTTACCTTACAAGGAAAGTCACGTGCTCAATATTGGACACTGAACACTAAGCGACTGTACGTTTGTGTTTAATATTAATTCGGTTCCAGTAAACTGAATGAATGCTTTATTTCGCAGCGGGAATATTTCACCATTACGCGACTCTAATAAACTAATCACATGCCACAGAAACAATGGACTCCATATCTTTAAGTAGACCTACTAGAACTGACATAAAAAAAAAAGGAACCGCATGAGTGGCACCAGCCGATTCACTTAACGGCAGTAGTCTCGCTATTTATACTTCCGTGTCTGAGAGAGTGTCAACAGCACAATAACAACCCCTCCTGTTAGTTGCCATAGCGAATCAAGGTTGTCGTGGATTTTCCTTTGGAAAACTACATGTCCTCAGCAGAGCAACAGTGTGTAGGCTTAACGGCATACAATCAAATTTTATCTACACATTTCACGGTCAAATGTATTTTACCTGAAAGTATGTACATTTAATTTGTCTACAAAAGTATATATATTGGCAACAAGCTATTTTTCATATGTAATTTTTGTAGTTTTTCCACAGTGGGACCTGTGGAGAATGTAGTTTGTTGCCCAATATATAATATACTTGTGTAGACAAATCAAATGTACATGCCTTCAGGTAAAATATGTTTGACCATGAAATATGTCAACGAACAGTGATTGTATGCCTTTAAACCTATGCTGTCAGAAACGTAATTTTCCTATGATAGCAGTGTTCGAAATAGAGCCCGTCCGCACGCCCACGACGGGTTATTTTCAGCGAGGACTGGTAAAGTTTCGCCTTGCACGCCGGCATATCGTGTTGTTTTTGGTTTGATTTTTAAAGATGTATATAATCATTCACTGGCCAACATGTATGAGGACAGGTAACTTCTCAGACTTAACCAGTCCTCATATCCGGCAGTGAAATTACTGGAGTTTTTTATACACTGATGATAGCCATGAGGAGAAAACAATTTGAAAATGACATTTTCTTACATGATAACCAGGCTAAAAGCTATTAGGTCTGCACTGCAGAGATAATGATTTTATTGATATTACTCCTGCCATTATTTCTATGCCATGTATGACACTTGGAGATGATCAGCTTCAACCGACCTCTGGCCCACATTCCACCGAACAATCGTAGCACTACACAACTCCTTGGCAACTCCATGCTAACGTACAGGAACAATCGTAGCACTACACAACTCCTTGGCAACTCCACGCTAACGTACAGGAGTTACGACTCTCGTAGTGCAACAGTTGTTCTGTGGAATGAGCTCCATGATTGTGTACGTCATGAACATTGATGCTCCAAGCAGCATTAGAACCTATGGACAGAGTACTTTAGCACCCTTTACACTTAGTATCTCGGCACCCATAGATGTTATGTTGGCATCCATATACATTATGCTTCACTTTTGTCATCTACACACAGCTGGGTACCCGGTAGGAGGAAACATGACATCAATGAAACCCTTAGCCCTCTCCCTGCTGCATTAGGCACATAAACTGCTATTAAAGGCATCTCTGGTTCCTTCAGCATGGAGAGGGTTAAATTTTACATCTCAACTTGCAATACTTCCAAGGGAGTTGAAAAGGTTCACAGTGCACATAGTGACGCATTGTAACAGTAAGGTATGTATTGTACCAGACCTTGATGACATTGCAAACCTTGTCCTATTGCTATAATGCTAGAAGATAATACGCACCTTGTCCCATTGCTATATAATGCTAGAAGATACTGCAGACATCAGCCCATTGCTATATAATACTAGAAGATACTGCAGACATCAGCCCATTGCTATATAATACTAGAAGATACGGCAGACATCAGCCCATTGCTATATAATAAAGCAGACATCAGCCCATTGCTATATAATAAAGCTAACCAGGTGAAAGAGGAAGGTACTTAGCAGTACAGGTTTAACCCTGAGACCTCATTAGGAGGACTGATGGTGGCAACAGAAGATAAAATATTCAGATCAGGCAATCACAGCATCAATAATGAAGGACAACCGTCATAACTCAATACTGTCCTGTAGGTCCTTCCTGTTGCCGACTGAAGGACCCCGTCCTGTCTGTACAATCAAGGTCAAGTGCTTGGGGGAAGCAAAATTCCATAATGTAAACAATCGACTGTATTTGTGGGATGTGTATGAATTATTAATTCACCATGGACAGTGTCTATGTGTGATGCAAAGCTAAATCTTTTAGGTTTTTGCTTGCGAAAAAATTAATTCTCTCCCTGCTGGATTAGACACAGATACTGCCCTTTAGGTCATCTCCAGTTGCCTTCAGCATAGAGGGTTAATAGTGGTTGATCTGGGGGAACTGAGAAGGGATTAATCCTGTGTTTTGGAGTAAGTATCGAAATAGAAAGGAGCATTCACTAAAGTAAATTTTACATGTGGATGACAATAACTTACTAGTATCAAGGGTGAGTGAGTGAATATAGAGTTCACTCACTCACTCACTCACCCTTGATAGTATCAAGGGACCAGGGTCCATTTCCGCAGAATGGTCTTAGCGCTACATGAGTCGTAACTCAGTAACACAGTTACGACTATCGTAGTTCTATAATCGTTCTATGGAACGGGGCCCCGGATGGAATGGATGGAATGACATACTGTACATTTAGCATAGAAGAAACGGAATGGCACTAAGTTACTATAGAGTCAATCAAAATCAAACTAGAAGAAATTACTAAAATAACAATCAACTTTTCTTCAAAGTGATTTTTTTCTCGAAATCAGGAATTGAAGGATATTCTGAACAATTTTTGACAATTTGAATAATTATGTCATACACGTTCAGTATACATTAACCGTAATCTGTGGTTGAAAGATATTGACCGGCAAGATAAGTAATGCTCCTGTCCAGATATTAAATATTTAAGACATCAATTTATACTGGAATTTGTGTTCTCACACAACAGATACGTATGTAGACAATCATAGATACCTGTACGTTCCAAATTTACGTAGCATACACTAACAGAATACAAAGATTATTGACTGCCAATACAACATAAATAACGCTTCTGCCCAGATATAAACTACTTAAGACATAACTATATTGTGATTGCATTCTCGTAGACAATCATAAGCACATGATATACATGTTCCAAGTCTATGCATCGCATGTGAACAGTGCTGCAAAATAATAAATAGATCCCGCGCCAATCGGATGGATATCTATTTATGAGATCTCCATGGCGATACCTTGATCGCATACCGTTTCCATCAAACAACCAATTACATGCTTGAAATAAAGACCAACATCAATGCTAAACGCTGAATTATTTATCAAGGTGGCTTTAAACACCATAAATTAACCTGAGACGAAAAGCAAACAGTTTTTTTCAAGATAACAATAAAATTTAAATTTAAATAAATCCAACAACCACAAACTTACATTACATTACATTACATTAGACAACACAACACACAAAATTTATCAATGTAAATTCATGAATAATTCCTTTTTGAAATATTTCACGAGAAATTGAACTAAAACATGTCTGATATTTGATTATGGTAAGAAGATAGCTGGCTGAATTTCATTTGAAGTAGGACCTGAAACAAATTATGCATGACATCAGAGCCAGTAATATTGTATATATCCAATCAAATGAAGCATTAAATGTCTTATATATTTTCACATGACTATGAAATTATGTAGACTGATCAACATCTGAGAAAAGAAAATGTGCATCTTTGTCAATACAACTCCAGGCCATCCGTTTCACGATGTTGTCCTAACTAGTTAGAAGCTCTTAACCTGAGTTGTCACCTCGTAAAGTGTTTCACGACAATGTCAGAGGTCATATCCCTTCTTACATTGGCATCTAACTGAGGAGGTGATAAACTGGGTCATAGCTTTAGGAGCTCCAATGTTTATGAGGCCATTGTGAAACGGGGGCCAGGAATCTAAATTAACACTAGCTTAGGCCATTTCCACCAATGCTAAAGGTATCCTAAGCGCTAGTAGAAATTCATAACATTTGTTATTTGTATCATCACTATTCGGAGTAGCAAGTTATAAAGTTAGTTTCTATCGCTGATTAGGTATATGATTACAGACACCGTGCCACTGCAAGTGCAAATAGGAACTGTCTCTAACAATTATCACGTGCTAGTCTGCTGTGTGCGTTCCATTACCACAATCTATATCGGGGAAGGTAGTCGTCGCATCAGGTTTCATTATTCATACCCAGGGAGTTTACGAGGTGCATATGCATATATTGAGAGTCTGCAGTAATATATTGACCTCCAATACACTGACACAAGCATTAAAGAACAAAATCCATATCATAA
Source organism: Lepetodrilus fucensis (assembly GCA_032361325.1). Lineage (NCBI taxonomy): Eukaryota > Metazoa > Mollusca > Gastropoda > Lepetellida > Lepetodrilidae > Lepetodrilus > Lepetodrilus fucensis. The sequence goes on along the minus strand of JAUTBV010157802.1, from coordinate 2,931 downwards.
CGCAACTTGTAGATAATATCTACGAAATACCATTCTTGGATGTTGTTGCTTTAAATTATTTTTCCTTTTGACGTTAATCGGTTTCCTTTCGATGTTAATTGGTTGGCATTGATGGGTTGTAACGTTAATTAAAGCGGACATATGGATGTGTAACAATGATCTTGATATATCGGGTAACAATTGTTACGAGAGCATTTTACTCTCAATGACTTTACACTGCAGTTTACAAGGGCTTAATAGATTGTATTGAGTTCACTTTTTGTTACGTACGATCCATTCAAATAAATTACATGGAACAATTTGGAATGGATCCCTTGAGATGGGAAGCTGTGATTATAGAAATTACGTTGCTCTCGAAATGAATATTTGCACTCCTACGTCCATTTCTTTTACGAAGTACTGTGTGGGCTATGTTAGGTTATATGAAAAGAAAAGTGATATTTTCCATTAACGTATTACATGTTAGTACTGCGCACAGGATCTCTAAGTATAATAAACTACAATGACTAAGTCCCTTTTAGTGAATTATTATTATTGAGAAAGATAACAAAAAGATGCAAGTCATCATTAGCATAAAGAATTAACCACAATTTCGCAACAAGAAAGTTATTTCTCAAAATCAATAAAACCTCATCACATCATAGGTGTAATGAACCAGAGATATTACAGGAGAAAAAAAAATAGTTCCGCAACATGGTGGCACTACCTGTATGGCACACTTCCTGTTGAGAAGTAGTTCAGCAGCAACTGCCAACCATGCTGGCTATTGGCTTAAAAATCCCTATAATATTAGCATCCTTGGTGTTTCTGGATAAACCATAAGCCCTGCTTTATGACAATTCATAAGCCCTGCTCTATGGCAATTCATGGCAACCCCCTATGGTGAAAAGGTTACAAAACAAAAATAACTTCTTTTAGGCATCACCTAAAACCCCTTGTAAATGGATTGTGTACAGCTTATGCACTAATTCATAAACTCTGGCAAGCAATAAGAACTAACCCTCTCCATACTGAGGTCAGCCAGCGGTGCCATAAAGAACACGGCTGTGCCTAATTCAACATGATCCTGGGACAAGGTTAATATGAGACAGAGATGAAAGGCAGCGATTTTAATTTAACCTTCTTGCTCCTGAAGGCAACCAGACATGCCCAATAAAACAGAGATATTGATTACTCCAGCATGAGGAAAATGAATTAATACATACATAGCAAACAACTTGAAATATATTATCAGGTGGCCTGCTATGTTGATATGGATACTGGTAATAAAAACCATAGGTGTTCTTGCAATATGTTCCAATCATCTCGGTACTGTGTTACCCAGAGTGGTTAGATTACTATCATTGTTCACGTACCTAGCAGATACATCGTTACCTACCTAGGGCTATATTGTTGCCTTCCGACTGATTGCGGGTCAATACCATAAATGAGGTTCTGGCGCCACAAAGTGCCAAGTAGCACTTTTTGTACAATTGTGAGTGAATATAGAGTTTAACGTCGCTGCGGGAATCTTTCACCCATTTGCGACGAACTTTTTGTACAAAATGACAATTTCACAGAAATACGTTCTGTTCGTGATTATCCAGGATATGTCAAATATGTAGCTATGTTAATTATACTGTAATTTATGATAATTACATAAGGTGCCAAGTGATAATTTGAAAAGAAACTGACAAAATGGATAATATTTGGAAGTCTCAAATGTGCATTTACCACGTTGTTGCACTAAATCGTCAATAATAAATATTAAAATTCTTAATGACCTTCTCCTTTGCTGTACCAGTAATAATGGATCAAATGATTTGTTTTACGTCACATCCTTATGCAATTGAAATACGTAAAATAAAAATTAAAATAAAAGAACATTTGTAAAAAGAAAAGTAAAAAAGAAACATTTTGGTAGATCTATTATTACATCCAATTTGATGTCACATACAAGCCTACAATGCACATACTATTTAAGAATTTCAGGTACAAATGAGAAATCTACCATGCTGATTATACGAGAAACAGATATTCCAATTACAGCTGCGTAATGACGTGCAGAGAAGAAATGTGCTAAATATTAACCAGCCAATCATCATCCGTCCTTGTCAAATTTCCGTCATTAATTGGACATCGTATATATGGCATCATTACAGGGCCGCGATGTATCGTGATTTCTGTACATCAATGGTGATCAGGAAAATACCATTGGTTACAGAATCTGCAAGATCATTGACCAACGGTATAAATAAATAAACAAATAAAAAAGCATAACAATACTATTTATAAACAGGCTACCTATTGTAGTTGTCATTCATGAGTGAAAATGTGGTAGTTGTCATATATGGGTGAAAATATTTTTCTTAATATAGGATAAATAATAATAAATAAAATAAAAACATAACATAACATACCACCTTTGATCGTCATTACATAAAGGTGAGAATATCAAATAAAATAAACACACAAAAAGAAAGCAGGAAAAAAAGTCCACCACCTTTATCCATTAAGGTGAAAACAAAATAAAAAATAAATAAACCAAAAACAAACACCTTAAATTAGGCAATAATATTTCTAGCTGTTCTTATACTAGAAAATATATCTCTAAGAACGTCTCAATTCCAACTAAACAACATTGCCTACTGTTTACACCACTAACGATTGTCTTACAAAGATACATCAATAACTATTGTATTACAAAGATACACCAATAACTATTTTCATACGAAGATACATCTCCAAGAATGTCTCAAAACCCAAGTAAAACCAATACACAGCATAGCCTATGTTTTACACCACTAACTATTGTCTTACAAAAATACATCACAAATGATTTTCATACAAAGATATATCTCCAAGAATGAATGAATGAATTATTGTTTTACGTCACGGGCGGGAATATTTCACCCATAGGTGACGACTATAGTATTAATTAACACTAAGACT
>JAUTBV010157791.1:0-10240 GCA_032361325.1 Lepetodrilus fucensis | reverse complement strand
CCATATTTTATGGACGAAACCTAAGTATAAAGAGAGTGTTGGTGTATTTATATTTTTTAAAATATATATATATATATATATATATATATATATATATATATATATCCAACTATCATCAATGGGCATACATGATAGCATGGCCACGTAGGGTGAAGAATGTGGAGATGAGAACACTATGAAACGATGTAGTATGGAGACTATAATAATCACATCGGTGAACAACTGTGAGCATGTGTTGTGCAGCAACAGCTATAATGGACGTGTACACATATTTGGACATATCATTATGGAAAGGTATGATGTATTAACGTTTGCCGTGTGGTAGAAGCTAATACTAGATGCTATGCGCATTGTCATCTGAGCCTGCCATACCTAATTGTATACACACACTTGCCATCCTCACTCCATAGGTATTGACACACAATGAATGATGACACGGAAATATGTTAAAGCGAGATGATCGTATGCCCTTTGAAGTCAAAAGTTAATTAAGCAACGCGTCGGCTTAATGCAATCTGGTAATTAATTCATGGTGTATCGCTATGACTACAGTGATGCCACAATGCGTATCTTCTGAACAATACAGGAGTGACTGGTGAATAGGGTGTACCATTGGCAGTGTTGGAATCGAAGGAGAATGATATCCCCACCGTTCAGCTTAACAAAAGTGCTAGGGGACAACGGTTACTGCTCTCCGGTTCAGGATTGTATCTGGTGGTGGCACAACGCTGTTCTTCCTGTTGATGATACACATAATATTATATACCCTTGTAAATTTGTCACATCAGACCTGGGTACATATACCTAACATCAGTATTACCAAACACAGAGTGTTTCTACCTGGAGACTACCAAGGCCACCACCATGAGTGTCAGTATGACGCGGTGTCGATCAGCTTACACCCAGAGAATAACCGACAGCTTAGACCCCGACAGGAGGAACTTCTTCACCCCTCACCGTTACCCCGTCCACATGGTCAAGAACACCAAAAAGCGACCTGCAAATACTAAGCGTCCTAACGGAGGAACCGCACCGGCGAGTTCGCCAAATCCAGAAAATCCAATCCTGATACCAAGTGTTCCTATCGGATGCATCTCCATGTCAAATTTTAAAGGCAGCTTGCAGCGGCAGTGCATCCAATACAGGCTCAACCGACCCAAGTCATCCACACCCAGTGTGCCCGTGTTAACCCTAGGAGATCGAATACAGAAGATGGCACTAGAGGCTTCGAGACGGCCGAGGAGTCCGGTTCCTGGGATCCTGGCTCACGAAGGGACAGAGCAGGATTACCTCTACCTGAGGAAGAGTCTGCACAGCGGCGATGACATCACGGGCTACAACTCTCGACTGAAATCGAGATGCACGTGCAGATGCTGGAAGAGAGCTGACAGTATATGGAGGACCTTCGGGGACAGTATTCAGATACAATGGGATCCGAACATCGAGTCAAAGGTGACTGGAGTTGGACATGCGCATTACAAGATATTTCTTGATCAGTTGCAGAGAGACAGAAATACCGTATTAAGTCGGCAAGGGAATACGGACCATTTACAGGTCAATGCTGGATAAAAGTGAAAGCGTTCCATGTGAATGTTGTAGCCGAGTGAAGGATATCGTGTAGGTTATTGATAGTTAAATACCAAAGTCTTGTTTGGTCTAACTAATTAAAAACAACCGGCGAATGAGTGCTGTATGTATATATTATGGTATGTGCATGCTATCAAAAACATAACTTGTGGTAGTATAGGTTATAAAGCACTAAACTATTTGAATTTGCCGCCCGTATAGAAGATTGCAGACCGCACAGATGGGATTTCTGGCCCTGAATTGGTTATAAACAGCTGATAAATGGTAATTCCACTGTATTTGACAAATATAGTCTACATGAGAACTACATGAGAACCAAATTTGTTATTTTGTGGTGGTTTTTATGAAGTTTACACACTATATTCATTCCGAACTTACGGTGACGTCATGCCTATTCCTGTGAAACGTAAAAGAAAATTGACGTGTTTTTTATTTGATTTCAAAGTTCAGTAGGTTGTTTTGTGGTATTTGAATGACTGAATCAGTAGTTATGCATAACTACGTTAACACTGTCGTCAATGGGGTTTTATTTTGTGGTTTATAACCTATAAGTATACATTTTTATATATTGAAATGATTATCATTATTAACATACCGGTATATGTATCTTTAAGAGTTTTCATTGTTGTAATATGTGAGAAATGGGCCAGAGTATCTATAAAACGTACTGTGACTTTTATCACTAAACTACACAATTTGATTTAATAAATAATATGAGTAAAAAATAAATCTTATGGAGCTAACCTTTTTGCATGTTTTTGTTCTACTTTCACGATGAGAACTAACGTATTTAATCAATACCAATTCACAACATGCCGTATATATACTGCATGATCGACCCACTGAACAGCATTGTAGTAATACGGATGTAGCCGAGTTAATTATTTACTCAGGTACAGTATCCCATTTCGATAATATACATATATATTTTTTTTTAAAGTCCGTTTAATGATATATGTACACCCATTCATTGGAAAAGCAATGGGTTTCTTTTTCCTCATACTAATTTTCCTAAGTATTTTTTTACTTGAAGAGATAATAATTAATTAACAAAAACAACCGGCATGCAGATACTAGTAATTGCTTTTCTTTTTCTCCTGTTTTTTTTCTTTCAACGTGTTGCTATATTTAAAAATACAAACACGATAATTAAACTTATTTATCCCACAATATCGTTTGTATCATGTACCACTCCACTGTAAGCGGTTAAATGGAATAAAGTTGAATGTTCATTGATTATTTATTATTGTTTGATACAAGTGATGCATCGATTATCTTTAGTAGTATTAGTAGTAGTAGTAGTAGTAGTAGTAGTAGTAGTAGTGGTGGTGATGGCGGTAGTAGTAGTAGTAGTAGTAGTAGTGCATTATTATTATTGCGTCGTCCGCATATATATAGAGGGCAAGTTATCACTATTTATTGAAAATTACTATGAACCCCAATTCAAACTACTAACATACCAAACCACTTGTACAGAGTGTCAGTGCATGATGACTATCTTTGCAGCTGCTCAGAACTAGCCTTGGCGATTTCTACGTCATTTTATGAACGCATTCCGTAAAATATCTCGTGCCCATTGTTGATCCAGTCTCTTGCCACCCTGTTTTGTATACCTGACCCCCGTTTCACGACGGTGTCCTAACTAGTTAACCCGAGTTAACACCTCCTAAAGTATTTCACGACCATGTCACAAGTCATACCCCTTCTTAAATCGGCGTCTAACTTGTGAGGTGATAATTATGCTGGGTCATAACTTTAGGAGCTCCCAACTTAAGGAGGCCGTCGTGAAACGGAGGCCTGGTAGATATACTGTACATACTGCCGGTATTATCATGAATAAATGTATGTGGTGCATGTTCCTTACAGAAGACGCTGCTGCAGCTAACCCTGAAAATAGATTGTGGTGACAAAAATGTGAAAAGGTGTCATAAGTTTAGCAAACTCCTGAATCTATAATTATTCACACTTTTTCCCCCGATCAAATATTTGATATTTAAACAAAAACACATTGTCTTTAAATGAATAGAATAAAATGTGAATGTACACATATTTCCAGAATGCTTGTATCTGAAGTTCTGGATATACGGAAACTCCTTTATGAATGGTTGATCAGGATTCCATCTGCGACCCCATAACCAAATGTCCATGATGTCAATACAGGTTCTGATTGCAATAAGCTTAAACCCAAATCCTTCGTGGCAATTTCCGGATGGCAGCATTCCTACAACATTGCTGCGAAAACTAATTGAATGTTGGCAACTAATAGTCACCTCATTTCAACATGCTTCCACGTGTCTTTAATACTAAATGGTAGCATAAAACTGGAACGGAGAAATTACGCACTAATTAACTCATTATCAGAAATACTTGATTTCTTCACCTGACCTCGCATTGAATGTTTGATAGGTTGTACCTAACCACTAATTCCCTCTATACCAATTGCTGTTTCACTTCATGCATATTCGTCACCTGGTTGGGCCCTTGAACCCAGATCGTATTCTTGAACCAGAACAAATCCCTGCGCTAATCTCCATGAACCCAGATTATGATTATGCCAATAGATATTCCGTGTACTGTCATATAACGTCATTGTGTACTGACGTTAACATTGTCATGGATGTCTACCCATAGGATCTAACTTAGTTTGTCATTGTGATTACCTATCCCGGATACTTTGATCCTCGTACTTATGTCATTTTATTGTTCGTCAATACCATGCTATTTATGGTACAAGCCTTCCCGGGGTAGACAGACAGAGCGTACATTTGATATACAGTATGCCTGTTAGAAATATGGTTTATTACACACTCAACATAGCGTCGTTGTCTTGTCAAGATGACGCCATTATGTATACGACTATTTGCACATACTTCATCCTGCATGGCGGTTGTCGGCTATTCATTATATTGGATTTCACGTGATTCATTGTCACGGGTGATATTATGTAAAACGATCTTAAGGACACGTATTCCTGGAGCTGATGAATTCTTGGATGTAGAAACAGGTTGTGGAAGCAAAGAGACAATCCAATGAATCTCGACAGAGTTGCACTTCCCAAGGATGCTGGTTCTCCTCAAAGGATTAACCCCTTCCCCGTCATCCCTCCCATTACTGTGACATCCCCTGTTGAAGAAAACGACGGCTATGTGGCAACCACACAGAGATGTATGCGAAATAACAAGAGTAATGAGCATCTCGGACTGGATGTCGATAGCCATGCTGGTGCAATAAGACCCTTGAACTCTTCAATGGACACTGATGACATTGCGATTGAAAGGCAAGACGAGGGGTTAGTGTCGGGCCAGTCGAACATAATTGACGGACGTATTCCTTTCCTGGATGTCGAAACGTGCGTGAATGGGGTACCTTACCAGGATGGTGTAAGTAACCAGGATAGTGTAGCTAGCCAGGATAGTGTGACTAGTCTGGATAGTGTGACTTGTCTGGATGTCATACCTAAGGATGTCCTGACTAGCCAGGAGGTCAAACCTAGGCCGGAAGTCACATTTAGCCCGGATGTCACACGTAACCCGAGTGCCTTAGATACCATACCTAAACAAGACAGTGACCATATTATTGGAACCAATGCGATCAGAAAGCCAAGGGCAAGCGTCAGCAATGAACCTAGTAGCAATATCGAACCTAGCCTGGGTGGTAGATGTAGTCTGCAAGTGCCACCTACTAGAGATGTCTCGTTAATACGGGATGTTTCGTCCAGTCCTGGTCTTACAGAAAACGTGTCAACGATGACTATTGGCAATTTTGCTTTACAAGAGGGATTTTTGAAGACATCGCGCCCATATTTTTCACATATGGCAAATACCAATAAATGAGGGACGTGAACAAATGGTTGTACAACAATATTAAATTATTTATTAACAATATTATATGTGTGTGCATATATATAATAACAGAATCAGCTTCATCAAAGAGAATCACCTGGCATTCACAGACATTAATTATGAACATCATGATGATAATGATGATAACAATAATTCGTCTAGATTTACGAACACTAGATGGCAGAATGTGTGGTTTGAGATACATATTGTCTTAACATATCTACGAAGGTTATATCAATATTTTGACATGCTTACATTATTTAATCCTATAAGTAAATAATATATTACTACATGTATTTTTAGAAACTTTCTGTAATGTAAATATACAAATATAGTTGCATGCATTATATGAAATGATTATGTAATTATAATTAGTTACACATTGTATTTATATTATAATTAATAAACACATGTTTTTATTGTGTACGTTCGATCCGATTAAAATAGCACTATGCATTTGAAATAAACGGTATATATAAAAACAACACATTTCTGGTTATTATGTAGATTCATGTATAGGTGAATAAAACATAATATGAACAAGCTAAGGTAGATGGTAGTCAAGCATAGCATCGCATAATTGCATCTTGACTTACTATTATACATCCAGGATGCAACTTATCGCCATAGCATCACAACGTAATATTCATCCTGACTCACAGACCTAAGACATATAACAAGCATAGCTACCGTAGTCTCTAGAAGCTAGTCTCTAGAATATTAGTATTCACAATGTATTGCTACCGCTTGGTATATCTCAAAATGAACGGCCCTGTTTGTGACTTCTGCGGTGCTGAAGATCTGGAATTCGTTGATTTATTGTCTCGATGTGTGTGAGCATATCTTGAACTTGCTTGAGCAGAGGAACTATGCACGTGGTTTGGTTTTGTCTTCTTCTTATTTGGCAACCCATCCTCTGCTATGTTCTTGACGCTGAGCGTAATCTCTCCAGACTTTAGGACAGAGTTCTGATACATATTAGATGGAATCGTCTCCTGACAATTAGTCCCGTTTCGCAATTCATCTCTATCAATTTGATTGTTTTCCTCGGAAGAGTTACTATCGTCGCTTGGGACACGCACTGCTGACATTAGCAATGCTCTTTTAGACAGCAGGTAATCCGTCATGAGATAATCCTGGAAATCCAATCTCATTTCCAGAACGGATCTGGACTTCGAGACATCGTGGAGAACAGAGGAACGCATACCGGAAGTCATAGATCTGGCTTCCGGTTTGTCTTTGTAGACCAGCACGAAAGGAGCCGAGTATGAGCTGTCGTAGAATGTGTTCATTGTTTTCATTGCTTGCATGCACTCGTGGACAGTCAGTATTCCCGGAGTTCGCGAAGCCATGTTTCTTTTATAAATCAAAGACTATTGGTTTATGTTATAAAAACTTAAACCTAACAAATTAGTTTCCGCACATATCTGATCATTCAACACCAGCAGTATACTCCAAGTACATAGACACAAGGCACTCTGAATTTCCCTAGATGAACATTCCCCTATGTCGAGTAGATTTATGTCACGGCTAAGTCGTATTATTAAATTCCATCACGTCAGAAACTCGTAGTTTGGTGACTTGATTGTCTCAAGGATTGCACAGGGATCAGCTTCAGACCTCGCTCTTACTCGGTTCCATCTCCAGGATCGTTCAAGGCCGCCAGTTCTCAAAGTATCCAGGTTTATATCATCACATCAGACATCACTTCTGACCAGACAATACCTTGCACATCTTCTTTAGAACATGCGTGTCCTACCTCCCATCCAGACATGTATCACAAGGCAGAATATTGTTGTTGACACGCACTGTGTTTGGACTTAGCAAACAACTTGCACTCAATCTCTCCTTATAGTTGACGTGCCACGAGGCCGGGGTAATCCAGCCACTCCCCCCGTGGACAGCAGGTAAACCCTCGTGATCAAAGAGTGGTCATTATCCCTCTTACTCCGTGTCACTTGCGACCCATGACAACCCGGCTGATCAGGATTAGGTCAACTCCCAGTTCTATTTCTCTCACCTTCCCTCAATGCCCACTTTCGTTAACTCTTAAGGTATAACAACATATGTTTCCCCTCTCCGCTGGATATGACTGTGTGTGCGAGTAATGTGTTCATAATTTGGATTAATAATTTGCAGCAATTAAAACCAATCATTCTGGTATATATTTCAGCTTAGGGACAATCACGTCGGTATGTAATGACTACGTTTAGCTGCGTTCTTTCTTTAAAAAGCAATACGAATCAGATTTACATTTGCGTGAGCTTTCTTACTATCGGTTTAATCTACAGGTTCACCATAATACCGGGTTTAAACAAATTGTAGGTTACTTCGACATATTTTATTTCCTTTTGTTAGAGAGTTCATTGTATCAAACAATGAAGACTATGACATTGATATAGGTATAGGTAAAAATCAATACAAGATACAAGCTTTTAAGACTCTAATATGTAAGTAATTCCCATTGAATCATTAATCCATTAATAGCATGTCGACTTCATGTAACAGTATCCTTTGACAGTCCGCACAAAGGATAATTTGATATTAATCCACTAGGATTTGGTTGTAAGAAAGTTTGAGATATGAAGCTATCGGATGACAGTGACGCCGATAGTGTAACCTTCCCCCATTGTCACAGTCAGATTGACAGAGATTGTGGCACTTGTCATTTTACACAGGTACTATCGTTAGTGCAGTCTCGGACAGGTAAATTACCGTAATATGCGTCTTCTGACGCAGGTAATATACTAAAAGGTGGACTATCACAGTGCGATTTGTAGCTCAACAACTTGTATTATCGATACATGAAAAGAATAGAATACGTCACGATGAACACGTCACTTCAAGTTTTCTCGTGTTGTTGTTGCTACAAATCGCAACATGAGAATCCACATAAAGCACTAATATACTTGTGCATAATCGAGTAAAGGTAATGCATAGTGTAGTAGATGCCAATTACGTAATTTGACATCATCAGGGCATGCCATGTGAAATGAAGAATGAATATTAATAGCATGTACGTATTCATTCATATATAGGCAATACTAGTATTCATTCTCAGTAAATGTTAGAAAATAAAGTGAGTAATACAGTAAGTACGAATGTAAGTATTGTCGAGCAAACATATGACATACAAATATGTACTACGTCGTCTGAAACAGATACGTGTAATACAGACGGGCAGACCAGACGTTGTCAAAAACATGCAATGTACATTGGCTCATCTGTATTGCAGAGTTCATATCTGCCAGCTAATATATGGCTTTTAATACAGTTAACACACCCTGACTAAGACATAAGTAGTCCGTTATCATTTTTTATCACTTGTCGGAGATTTATTATAGTTCTCACGATGGTCTTGATTTCAATATTACCTGTCAATAAATAATGATGTTTGATATTGACAAACAACTTGGCCCAAACCGAGACGTTAAATATTGCTCTTGTCTGACACCAGCTTGGGCAGTTTTACACATTGTGCAGAACTTGACATTTAATATTCATGAATACCGGAAGTTTTCAATTGCATATTGTTTAACCTTCTCCCTGCTTGATTAGACATAATCACTTCCTTTTAGGGCAACATTTCTTGCAGCATGGAGAGAGTTAAAAAACACCACAAAATTAAGTTTGACGTATTGTTCATCCCTTCTGTTCTCGGGTTTACTACCGGTATGTATATCTGTGACGTTGTCGAATGTTGACGTCAGCAAACCGTACACCTAGGTATCGTTTCTCAATTCTCTCATATCCACTATGAGACCATAGCGCTCTCGTAAGTGCATGCTTCACATGTATTAGATATCGCTACGAGAGTCCTTAAGGTCTCGTAGTAAATATGAGAGCTTCGAGAAACGATACCCTGCACTCACCTGTGTGAGTTTTAATTTTTAATTTATATTTTATTTTGCGTTATACAGGATGGCGCGAACCCGCGAGTAAACATATGATATGAACTCGCCTTAGAAACGATTGTCCTTCATTATGACGTCACGCGCGTAAACTCGCGTAAACTCCCCCTATTCCTGGTCGGTGATATATTCTTATCCTGGCATCATTGAACTGTAATGTGGACCGTGAGTCATCAGTAACAAGAACCATGTTCCATTGTTAACCTGTCCAGCGACGATGACGTGTACACACTTTGCGAAGTACAGTTCGATGACGTGGCAGAACGGGTAGATGAACTGTTTGTTGTTAACTATGCATGTTTTCTTAGTCTTCTTTGCCGTGGCAATACGTTGTCGTAGGGCGATATTGTCGAGTTGTGGATCTTGGTCGACCAGAACGGGGAGAATTTGTGCCTTGACAATGCTATTATAACTGCCCAATAGCACATTGTCTAACATTAAGTCTTTGTGCAACGTTTCTTTTTTTGCGAATGTCCATCGTGGAGCCAGGCAAGAACACTATCTTCAAATGGCATATTTCTGCGAAGCATACCGATATTTATATGCTTACCCAGGTAACGTGTTATCCGTATGTCGAGTGAAACTTATGCACATGCAGAAAGCAACATCTTTATGTGTGTTTCATGTTCAGTAAAGTTAACCTTCTACACAGAGAATAGCTTAATGTATTTGATACAAAGTATGGTAAGTTTGTGTTATTTTGTCAATTTTTGCAAGACCATTGGTGCCAGATATATTGGCATCGAGTAATGAAATGTTTGTGGTATTGGCTTATTAGTCACATACACGGTGTTAAATATTTTAACAGTGAAAATGCCCTCGCATTCAATACGATGGTATTATTGTAAAATACACTTGCACACGTGAGATATGTACTGACCCTTAACTTGTTTGTAGTAG
>JAUTBV010157780.1:0-10240 GCA_032361325.1 Lepetodrilus fucensis | reverse complement strand
CCTTCCTAAAGATTACATCAATCCAAACGCTACCATTGTGGCCTATGGACAAGTATTTGGTTGTGTAATACCTATAGGTATAACTACAAGATAATCTCCAGACATTATACACAGACACCACGGCTGAATATTCTAAATAAACTACAGGTGTTCAGTGATATAATACTAACAACAACAATCACAACAACAATAATAATAATAATAATAATAATAATAATAATAATAATATAAAGGAGACATACTACCAGTCTAGGTCAACCTCACATTGTTAGTCGAGGGGTAGTATGTCTCATTATTATTATTATTACATGTATTATTATTTGATTCATATTTATTTAAAATATATGTATATTATTAGATCTACAATAGATATACTATAATATTTATTATTTAAATTACTATTCTATCACCGAATCCCTGTGTAATACACCTAGCACACGATGCCGGGTGTCCAGCTGAGCATGCGGTGAAAGTGCATACTAGAATATTAGTAGGAGTTTAATACATAGAATTCATATTACCTCAGTTTCAGTTTATGTTCACTCCTCCGTGTCTAATGTAAGGACAGTGTGTTTTATATACACATGGAGGCAGTGCTTATTGTCACCTCTATTGTATTCAGATTAATCATTTATTATTTTCTTTACTCGCAGTGTGTTCGTTAATGACACTACGTGTTAAAATATTACGTCCGATCATAATTGGAATCTGCGAGAAGTGTAGGCCTACTTCAAACAGGTTGCTGATGTAGCCTATACATGTGATCAATCACCAACAGAGATAATCCGGGTCTGTATGGAGGTGTGTGTGTGTGTGTGTGTGCGTGTGCGTGTGCGTGTGTGTATGTATGTGTATGTGTGTGCGTGCTATAAATTGGTAGTTGGATCGAACTGGTAAAGATAACTATAAATTGGTAAAGATGGATCGAACTATCGATAGATCGTGATAGCGCGTGGTCCGATAGCAATACATCGATAGTAATTTGAACTATCAATTATTTCCATTGATCATAGGCTACCATCAACTATCGATAGTTTTGATAGTGTATTATTTTTAAACACTAGAACTAAATTACTTGAAAACTCTCGAGCGGAGTGGGTATTTCATAAATTTCACAAGGTTTAATGAAAATGGGCTTTAGAGAAATGTTTGTTTAACAAGATTTTGATTTGAGGATTAAATCAAATAACAATGCACTATTGTCTTGCATTTTATTCATTAAATACCAGTTATATGTACATTAGCCACTATATTACTAATAATTAGCCATCTTTAAAAGACTTATTTTTAAAAACAATATCGCAATAGTAGCACAACTATTGCAATACTATCGCAATAGTGTTTTCAACTATCGCAATACTAAAATTGACCTCAATAGTCACCCCTAGTTGTATTATGTATTCACACACAGATTACAAAGTAGGCGGTGCTTAGGGCGAATCTGATTGGACTACGAGTACCGTCCGCAGCACTTTGATCTCAGTTTTCCCAGAAAACGATACGTTTGCGGCCAAGGGGCCAAATGTAGGAATCAGAGTTAGGTCACTTGGGCTAGGCAAGATGGATGGATCCAAACGTATGATGGATCCATACACATTGATGGATCCTAACACCTGATGGATCCTAACACCTGATTGATCCTAACACCTGATGGATCATAACACATGATGGATCATAACACATGATGGATCATAACACATGATGGATCCTAACACCTGATGGATCATAACACATGATGGATCCTTCAGATTGATACCCTGTATGGAGCCATGGCTACACAAATCAGAAACACAGTCAATGAATTATGATATTTATAATATTTATATATACATGTACAAACTGCACGAGACATAAACATAATTCTGGAAGTGAGTCTTGCTCAGATGGATGAGGTAAAAAAATAAAACAAGGGCAATGACATCTCTGATGATGATGTGACGGGTCACACATCATGTTACAACTGTGAGGAATTCATGTGATGAAGTCTTTAGCGTATGAGAACCAATCGTCTTTGCAGCAATATTGAAATCCAATGATAGCACTATTGAGTCATGCTGGCAGACTGAGGTCTATGTTGTATTTGTTTGTCAGGCAATAACACAGGATTGTGAGAGGTGCAAGAGTCTAGCTTACAGACAACCATTAGGATAAGCTTAGCGACATCAATAGATATGCTCTCGGACCTAACTGCTAGGTTGACATTATTATGGCGGAAAGGGACGAATGCTAGTTATCTTTTACTGTTGAATGAATGAATTATGGAGTTTAACATCGCTGCGGGAATATTTCACCCATTTGCGACGATCTAAGCAGAAATTATGTAGAATTGTATTTCTTAAATTTAAAATTAGCAGCATTTTCATTGGAAGAGCTATCTAACAATTTCGCGGAATAACCTGACCACTGTTAATTCGCATCGACCAATACTTTCGGATTTTCTGATCCCCAAGGGACATCAACATATATTGTATTTGACATACATGTATTATACGCCCAGGGCGTTAACAACAAGATTGGCGGCGGCGGCATTTATTAAAGTCGGAAAGAAACACAAATTGCTTGTGACTGAAGTGTTATATTTTATATAAAATATAATACAAGGGAGGTAATTTTGCAGGGAGATAATATCAAAGATGGTGGATCTCGTGCAAAATAAACAATGTGGTCAACCCTAAAGTTACAGTAGCAAACCTAACCTTGTCGTCAATACCTAGGTGCATTATAGATGTGTGACTAGACCTGTCAGACTTGTTGGTCAATTGAGTTATCTTTTGCTATATAAATACTCGGTAGATGTACGGTAGATGTAGGTTTGAAAATGGGGGCGATTATTTGTTAAGATATATCATAACTTATTCAAATAGTTTAAGGGGGCATTTATTGCAGCAGGGCATTTAATACGTCGAATACGATAGGCGCTCTTTTGTATTGCTAAGCGTTTATAACTTGCATTTTGATTGGTTGGTGAGGAGCATGCTAAGAATCTTAGCAGTTGACCTGGGAACAAGGCTATGGAGGCTATGGTAACCTAGCAGATAGGTACGAACAAATATTTCCGATCCGGAATGTCGTGAAGTTGCTATGAATGACTGACAACACCACAACATAGGAAGAGTGAGTGAATGTATATGGAGTTTAATGTCGCTGTGGGAATCTTTCACCCATTTGCGACGAACATAGGAAAAGCCTCACATACAGACAACACATCAACATAGGCTAACTCCTTCATTGAACTTTCCATATGACTATATGACTATAATGGGGACGGCAAATTATACATTTGCAGGAACTGGTAAAACAAAGAGTACATGAATGAGGTTAGTTTTTCAAAAGCTATACATTAGCATGCCTTGTGAAACCATCACATAGAAGTTTCACAAGAAAAAGTAAAAAATCATCATATAAACATTGGATAGAAATCAAAGTAGAAAATTCTGCTATAAATGCAATGAATGGTGTCTGAGCTAATACTAGTCATCCAGAGCTCATCTCACAGTTATCATAAAAAGTTCTCCAGTTTGTTTATGGGCTATATGTCTTTCAACACATCACGAACATGAGCACGGTGAACAGATAAGCATGTTTTGATGACACACAAAGACCTAGAACTTCACAAGGATCTGTACAGGACAAGTATACGACAGCTTCTGTGCGTCTAGATCTGAAATGAAGACACCGATTGCCCGCGGTGTAGGGAGATGTGACTATTAGTCTTTGCAGAGTGTCGTACCGGTCACCGAGGTATGGGGAGACGCGACTATTAGTCTTTGCAGGTTGTCGTACTGGTCACCAATTGCTCGAGGTGTGGGGAGATGCAACTATTAGTCTTTGCAGGGTGTCGTACCGTTCACCCAACAAACACATCTCACCCAAACAATCGGCCGTAAAAATGTTGCTGATTCACGACAGAGCCATGAGATTACTTCCTGGCTCCCTGAATGACAGTTGGGTGTTAGTCACATTGCATATTTATTGGTCCATTCCCGTGCCAGTTCTTCGTATCGTTCCTTGTTATTTTTGTACACACGAGCAATCTCTGGGACGAGTGGGTCATCTGGGTTGGGGTCGGTGAGTAGCGAGCAGATGGACAGAAGGACTGCAACAAAAACACATTACTGTAATTACCCTAATAAATAAAACCCTCTAATATATCACATATGTAAATTAATCAAATTTTTTCTGACCCTAAAAATACGACAAAAAGATTTCAAACCGTAATTTTCTAATTATTCGAATACACAATCATATTTGGAACATTTAAAATTATATATTTTTAAAATCCTTCATTTATTTCCCAATTCATTTACAACTTTTGTACTTTAGTTTGGTTGTCCCTAATTTTCTAACATCAATCATTTTCAATTTTTGCAATTTTCCAATAATTCGAACAGGTATTTAAAAATTATTATTTTGTCCTGTTTGAATTAATTATACCTTCTCATTTTCTCATTCAACAGTCAGGCCTCAAAATTACAAACTCATGATCAACTCATGGTTTTATTCACAAATTCCTATTTAAAATGTTAGATCAGCATCAATCTAATTATAATTAGATACGAAAGTATTGCTCCAAATATATTCTGACATACGATCAACAACGATCTAACGCAGCTGCCTTGGGACGACTGTTCAACTGACCGTTGACATTAACCAAACCATGACCAATCACAATTCTTGGGGGTACTGGTAGATTAGTAACTCGTAGCATCACTTTGCTGCCTCCCAATCCCAGTGTCTCGGTGTACAGAGATTAAGGTAAAAGGTCATCCAGATGGCAGTGTGAGTGGGATTGTATTAGATCGTTGTTGAGCGTATGTCAGTAATATTTGGAGCGATACTTTCGATCTAATTTTAATTAGATTTGATCAGCATGAAATTATCCTCAATAAGTTTCATATTCACATGGCCAGAAATCAACATTCTTTTTACTGAAAAATCATGACAGTAAAAACTTAACCCTCTCCCTGCTGGATTAGGTTTAAGCGCCCATTAGGGCATCTCCGGTTGCCTCTAGCATGGATAGGGTTAAATTAGTCATCTGTTATCATAAAAGCATACAATCACAGATGCTGAATTTATTTAATGAGGAAACTACTTAGATTTGATTTGTCTGAAAGTGTTCAACCAGATACATATTCATGACATCTGGCTAATCAATATTTTCGTATTCATGTTCCATTGTTCCAATTTACAACAATGAGCTCACTTCTCTGAGAGAATAGAGTAACTAACATGAATAAGAATCATGAATAAGAAACAGGAAGAGAAATAAAGAATCGGAAAGCATAAAGTAACTTTCAATATATCTTATCGTTTTTCGTCACACTATTTGAGAATTTGAAACTAAAGGGAAGTAACCCAAACGATACTGGTGTAAATAGCAATATTATGTAAGACATATTTTCTGGAATCACTCATATCGAGGTGGTTATTCTAAGTATTCAATATATCATTTTATTGGAATAAATCATGGAAAACTACCGAAAACTGACTTGATAGAGACAACCTCAGCCAGCTGTTGAGAATTTTGTCTGCCAATGACATTACAGTCATTGTCTGGCAACGACATCACAATTGTCAAATATCACTTTTGAAAAAATCAACACTGTAGATTATCGAAATGCTATTCCACGTATGTTGAATTATATCTGTCGACTGTTTGCCTTTTAAGCATTGATACTATAAGGAATTATGCCAATTATAACTATTGCTGATGTATAATTTACGTGTATATCCCTTCTGGAAACTTGATCCAACAAGCTGTTTGTAATGGTGATACACAGCTTATCCTAGTGCTAAACTAAACTTAATTCTGTACGTTTCCTAAGGGTCATCCTAGATCTAGAAAGATCTGCTTTAGCAACGCCTCGCACAATATGATCAGTTTTACTAACTCCTTGAATAAATTCAGTATTAAATGACCACTCATGTTAGATCCTCTATAACATTTAAAAAATTAAATATTGGTTCAAAGATAGCGTGGACCAATGAATGAACGGCTGCCATACCTTTTGAAATCGTCAACGCTGGTGACCATTGAGTTCTAAGAATGTCTAAACATATGCTGCCGTTGCTGTTGATGTTGGGATGATAGATGCGGGTTGTAAAAGCCAACTGAAAAATACAAGTATGAAATAAAGGTCCAGTAAAACATGTAATAGAATTTGATCTATAAACATTAGCAGTGCTTACAATTAATCTAGGATTATGAAATTTAATTCTAGTAAAACCGGCATTACCTTGGGTGGTTTGAAGGGATAATCAGCTGGGAAGTGTATCGATAGAAAGAAGACACCTCCTTGGTATGGACTGTCATGCTGCAACAACAAAACACTGAGATAACATATCTGTAGATCATGTACACTTGCAACAACACAACGCCGAGATAACATATCTGTAGATGTACACGTGCATCAACACAACGCTGAGATAACGTATCTGTAGATGTACACATGCAACAACACAACGCTGAGATAACATATCTGTAGATGTACACATGCAACAACACAACGCTGAGTTAACGTATCTGTAGATGTACAAGTGCAACAACAAAATGCTGAGATAACGTATCTGTAGATGTACACATGTAAGCAAGGATTTTTTTGTTTTTTGTTTTGGTATTAGGGTTTTAAAGTCGCTTTCTAGAATCTTTCACTAATATCACGACATGTCAGTTTAGGGCAGGAGGAAACCCGCAACATCTGTAGCGCTGAATGTTGCAGTAAACCTGGGAGCACCGGCTGGTACTGACCAAGGATGATAACTGCATTGCCACTCTACAGTCAGTGCAACCTATCAATATCGCATCAGAAAGGTAACATTCGCGAACATTGATGCGGGCCCCCCGGGACTGGATTTGAACCTGGAACCTTTGGCTCTGAAGTCCAACGTTTTACCACTGCGCTACATCCCGCCCCCATATTCTAGGTAGATTTAAGTATAATGCATGCAGCGGAGTATTTTAGCGTATATTACGGTAAAATTCCCGATAATATTTACTTAGACATGTCTATAATTTCTATCTCAGAATGTAAATCGTCGGGATTGTCACCGCTAAATTCGCCTCTGGTTGTCAAAGACCTATACGTTGCACTGGTAGCGGGGTCCATACAAGTTAACTTGCAATCGACATATTTAGCAACAACGTTGTAGTAGAACTGCATTAGGACCCATGGCCTGACTATGAACTGATGAAGACAATACATGTACTTTTACAGCTTGCAAAGCCATGTCGGATAATCGTCACGTTCTATTCCTAATTAGTTTCATGAACATCTATTACCTGCCGATTAAATTTACCTTGTAGAAACACCATCACGAAAGTCGTAGCGATTACGCTAAGCAATAGATTCCTCCTCCTTTTCGCGTATCTCATTTTGACAGATACCGATCATTGCACGTGTGCGGGACATGACCTATGACCTCTGCACGTGACTGTACAGTTATAACATGACTGGGATCTGTATGCTTATGAAATTTGAACTGCCAGCCACTAGTAATCTACCGCACGAAATTCCTACTTTTAGTACGAGCCTTTGCAAGAGTATACGCATTCTTTGCACGTGCATGTTAGGGAATAAGAACAGACCATATTCAGCTACGAATAGGGTTATACTGTTATACTGTGTACACAACCTCCATTTAAGACTATCATGACCTTCCCAATACTGTACAGAAATATATATAGTCACCACTATATAGTGGTTTCAATGGTTAGAAGATTATAAATATCCACATCACTCGGCAAGTTACCACAGGTATCTTGCACCGTTCAGCCAATCAAATGTAAGTATTAGATAAAGACTTTTTGAAGAACAAATTTTAGAAAATTCAAAGGCATAATATAGTTGATAACCTACTGGACAAACGAATTTCGATCTGAGACTAATTACGCTTGATTTATCCACCCAAAGGTTGTTATTTACTTATGATAGTTATGAAATTTCAATATTTTATATGAATAAAGGGAACGTTCCGCTATTTATATTGTCTTTGATACATCAACTGATGTATGAAGGAATCTGCGAGCGAATATTAGAGTTATGTCCCCCTTGCATAATATATAATGAAGGAAAAACATACGAACCATATTCAAGTTGTCTATCGGGGGGTTGCAGTGGAGATTCGTCAACCAGAAAGCGTTGGAAAGCTATTTGGAAGTACAAACATGATTTTATGTATATCAAGTGAATGTACTTTGCAGTAATAGCTAAGAGCTGGTCCAAAACAACCATACATATCTGTGATATTTATGCCTTTAAGATCGATATCCGCAGTAAACAAAATATAGAAATTACATATTTGGAAAATCTCTGAAAAACATTTGAACAAGGGCAAAACAACGGTAACATATAATTAATTCACACACACACACACACACACACATATACACACACACACGCGCGCGCGCACACACACGCACACACACACACACACATACGCACACGTACACACACACACAAACATACACAGACACACCTTTGAGCAACCAGATCCTTCGGCGACCTTTGTGAGACTATGGCGTCCATAGCGATGTCTGATTATCCTGTGTACTACCTTTGACATAGGCAACCATTCGGCCTCCTTTGAGCCTCCAACGGCGACCTGGCCAGTTTTATGCTTGCACAGGGGAAGCCCAAAAGTCGCCAACCCGCCAACCCGCCAACCCGCCAACCCGCCAAAGGGGGTATAACATTGAAAAAAACCACCCGACCATTGAGCGTCCTGGCCATTTTTTTGGTCACTCATCGGTGGTACAAAGGTCGCCATCCAGTGTAAAGGGGGCATAACCAGACATCGCATAACGACTTTTCGAGCCATTAGAAACCAGTGTTATAAACTTTGTATAATACATGTGCTAGACAAATCCAGCGTACTCTAAACTTCATTTATGTATGACAATCATGAGTTATATCTTATTAACTTAATATTAATGTTTATTCCGTTTTATCCTTGCATTGCACCAGTATGGTACAGTAGTTTGTATAAATACCGTTACCGTACACACGAATCATTAACAGGTGCAAACATATCTTGAAAAGTGATATTATGCCTTTAAAGTTATACTATTGGACACGCATGTTGAATTACATGAAGTAGTAGTAGTAATAGTATATAACTCCAGCAATTTCACTGCCAGACATGAGGACTGGTAAGTCTGAGAAGTTACCCGTCCTCATACATATTGGCATACATGTCCTCATACATATAACACGACATGCGGGCTGCAATGATAAAACGTTACCAGTCCTCGCTGAAAATAACCCGTCGCGGGCGTGCGGACGTGCGGACGTGCTCTATTTCGAACACTGTAGTAGTAGTAGTAGTAGTAGTAGTAGTAGTAGTATGTAGTTTACTCACCGAATAAAATGACTGCGTACACAAGTAGGCTGACACAAAGGACAAGCAGCAGGTATGTTTGCAGTCCCATCACGAATGACGACAGACTGCATATCAACTTACCGGTATGTCTATAGTGACACACACTGCCAACATCAAAATGATCAATTCCACGCCTATTTTGTATTATTTCTAAGAATTCAATTAAACAACGTGTGCTGAATTTCAATATAGATGTCTTCGTGGAAAGTAGAATTCGGAATTAGTTATATATACTATAGTATTGAAATCGAATATGAATCGATTTTATTTATTAGATAACAGTCTGTTATACACAGTTGTAATCAATTAGATGGATGAAGATGGTGGGAGAGGGATGAAGGGATGAGTGTAGTGTAGTATTGATATACCGGTATATGTTGTTGTATATATATGTAGTGTTATGTATAGTGAGTGTTGGTGAGAATGTGTTAGTGTAAGAGAGAGAGAGAGAGAGAGAGAGAGAGAGAGAGAGAGAGAGGGAAAGAAAGAGAGATATATGGTGTATGCATGAGAGAGATGGTGTATAAATGAGAGAGATGGTGTATGATAGAGATAGTGTATGATAGAGATAGTGTATGATAGATATAGTGTATGATAGAGATAGTGTATGCATGATCATGATAGAGATGGTGTATGATAATGCGTGTGTAAATGAAAGAAAAGAGAGAGACAGATGGAGAGGGAGGAAGAGAGAGAGAGATAGAGAGATAGAGGGGGGGAGAGGGAGAGAGAGGAAGACACAGAGAGAGAAGAGTGAGAATGCACATGCATATTTATATTTATATATATATATATATATATATATATATGTGTGTGTGTGTGTGTGTGTGTGTGTGTGTGTGTGTATGTGTGTGTGTGT
>JAUTBV010157769.1:0-10243 GCA_032361325.1 Lepetodrilus fucensis | reverse complement strand
AACTATAATAGTTCAGGGCGAAACTATACTTTAATACAGTATATATAGGGGTAGACTGTACTCTATCCCTTAATTAATGGATGTTGAAATATATACAGCTTTAAAGCACATTTTATTTGACACCTTCAACAATAGAAACATTTCCCAATGCTATTAAAAGTTTTATTACCCAGTACCAGCTGGTTTTGGCAATGAATACAGAGACAATTCATTTTTCCTGATTTATAAAAATAAATATTGAAGATAAACTGACAGTGCCACAGCCTTCATATATTCACTCACTCACTCACTCACACTTTTTAATTTTATTATATTTTTTTAAAACCTTGACAGTTATGTGTAACTGTGTCAGCATCAGCAGTTAATAACCAGACGTTAATAACCAGCCGGTCTTTAATAACCTGGACAGTTCATTAACACAGTTACAATACTATTGTCATTGACTCAGATTCCCTATGGAAATGAAAATCAGGGATTTGTCATCTTAATTACAACCTAGGTGCCCACACATTCATTTCTCTTTAATGGTGGCTTCTGGTAACAGCTGGTAAAAGCTTAGGCCAAGAAGCTCTGACCGTCATAGTATAGCTTGACGCTGTCTTTACGGCAGAGGGTAGCCTCCATCAAAGGCAAGGGGCGCGCAGTTTGCAGAGTGCATTTTAGATGGATAAATGGACACTATCAAACAATACCAACTCTGCCTAGTAAAAGCTGAGACTGGGTCCAGAGATTACGGAATATTTCGGAATATCAAGGTTTTGTTCACAACAAATACCCATGTAAAATTTGGGCTTGAGCATGAAATCGTTCGCAAAATGTTTCGTAGCCTCGGGGCTGGGCCTTCATAGCCTTGGGGCTGGGTCTTCATAGCCTCGGGGCTGGGTCTTCATAGCCTCGGGGCTGGGTCTTCGTAGCCTCGGGGCTGGGTCTTCTGGGTCTTCGTAGCCTCAGGGCTGGGTCTTCGTAGCCTCAGGGCTGGGTCTCCTTCTTAGGGGTGAGGGAAGGAGGAATGAATTAATGCAAATTACAGATTTGATGGAGAGGGTTTTGGGGGGTTAAAAGGCCATTCTTTCTCCCGCCAGAGAGCTACAGTTCCTTGGGGAACAGTCTGATCCTGGCACTGTTGGTATTCCAACGGATACCAATCTGTGGATATTTTACTACGTTGGGAACCCCGGGTAAAGGGTCAAAAGCCTTTTAAATCTGTGTAATCAGACTTTGATGGGTATAGTACATAGAGCGTGAACTGCATATTTCAGTAGTCAAGAAGGAAAGATGTTATCCTGTCTTGATAGGAATTTTCAGGAATTTCATTGGCATGGAACGTCCTACGGTTCTGAAATGCATTGGGCATTTTTCTTTGTAAGTGCTCTTTGATTCATAGTCTTTCAAACACTGGTTTTGTTCTGGCTGAGATGTTAATATTCTCTTGATGATGTTATAGTAGTCTTGTATTTAACTCAATTCCTATTGTTGTGTATGGGTGACAGATTTCTGATCAAACGTAAAACAATAACTAACTATTGACACTAACTCATTTCCTGCTTGATCAGCTTCTTCCATTAATCCTACATGTGGCAAGTTCATAATAATCATACATGTGGCAAGTTCATAATAATCATACATGTGGCAAGTTCATAATAATCCACTTAATTTCATTGCATATCCAAAATCAAAATCAGATTTGCATGAAATAATTTTATAATTTTTTAAACATATTATGATACTGTAGCTCAAAGATGTTTTATCTACCTTTTATTATATTACAGTTTACTGCAACATCTGAACATTCAGCACTACGAAGGTTGCAGGTTTCCTCCTGCCCTAAACTACATGCCGTCATATAATGTGGAAGAATCGTGAAAGTGGCTCTAAAGCCCAAATAAAAAATAATAATACATTTTAAAAATTAAACCTGAAGTCCAATATTAATTATTTATTTAAGAAATGAATGTTGAGTCATTAGCATTCAATACTAATGACTCAACATTCAATTCTTATAATGACAGTCACTAAAAACAGCAGACAACAAGTTTGGATAACGAGAAATTAACATTTTTATAAGAAATAATTCAGAGAACGTAACTATGCAGTAACTAAGTGTGACGTGACATGATGCCTAAAGAACAATGATATGACAACGAAAGAACAAACGTATGATGACAGAAAAACAATTAACCATTGTAACTGTTATGGAAGATAATTACCTCGACTTTATGGTCATATGAAGATAGTCTACTTCTATGACATTCACTGAAGGGCAGATAATGATACTGTCATTATTAATATTTTTAGAAAAATCTGCTTTATTAATATTATTACCGGTAATAATAATTATTAATTATTTTCTTTTCTCCATAACTTAATAGTAATACTACTCCGACAATATTAAAACCTTCAAGGTTTGTCATCCGATGTGTTATATATCTACAGTATACATGCTGCTTCTGATTATCAGAACCAAACATCATGTCTAATTAGAAACTGACGAGATATTGTGAAGTCGATAAGGTGAATCACAATTGTATTTGGAGCTGGAAATATACCCAAGGTTATGAAACACACAATGCAACGAAAACAAATGAAGATTTCAGATCCATAAAAGACCCAAATACTCCTGTTCCAAATATCCCCCTGGAACAGTTAAGCAAGTCTAGATTACTGGAGAACAAGGTCTCAGAGGGTAAAGTATTTCAGAGGCTTCTTTTAAAAGTCTCAGTACAGAGGCTTCTTTTAAAAAACATAATACCAATCACTATAAGTTTTATGTTATTGATTTACTTTAACCCCGTGAGACTATGGATAGTCTACATAAACGGCAACCAGTGGTCTCCTATATGAAATGATGCAAAATTAACCCTCTCCCTGCTGGAGCCAATTGGAAATACCCTAAACATCAGTGCCTGTGTCTAATCCAGCAGGGAGAGGGTTCACCAATTCCAACCTTAGCATATTATAGATATAGACCATTAACCTTAACATAGTACATGTCCAACCTACACAATATTACACTGCTCAACCTAGTACAAAATTATACTGAGAAGTTATATACCGGTATGTAGACGTTTGATATTGTTAGAATTACGGTTGCATTTTGAATTAAACATAGCCCCGAGACTGAACCTTTTTTAGTACGATTTCATGCTTAACCTCAAATTTTATACAGGGATTTGTGAACAAAACCGTAAGTTCGTACTCAAAAACATTTCGTAATCTCGGGGCCATTACTTCCTTGGCTGGTAATGCTGTGTGACCCTGACTTTGCCACCTATGCAAAGTCTGGTCCAAGATGCTTAATTAAAAAAAACACAACATTTACATAAACAAATTAAGGATAATACCATAGTATAGTTGATGAATTACGGCAAATATATATATTTCTTTTAGAATTCTTTATTTTTTTTAAAAACTTGATATATTGTCAGCAGTATAGATGTTGGGTTACACCAAAAATCATAGAAAAATTAAGAATCTTGTTATTGATAGAATTACAGGGATCGAAATTAATACTAGCCCGATTAGCCCGAGCCATCTATCCCAATGCTAAAGGTGTCATAAGGACTAGTAGAAATTCATAACATTTGTTATTTGTATCGCTGTTCAGACTAGTAAGTTTTACAGTTAGTTTATTTTGCTGAAATTAGCGGTATTGTTGCTTCAGCGATAGAAACTAACTTTAAAACTTACTAGCCCGAATAGTGATACAAATAACAAATGTTATGAATTTCTAAATGACCCAGACTAGAGGACTTGTGTTAATTTCGATCCGTGTTGCTTGGGTTCCATATTGATACGTGCACAAATCAGGAAGTTTTGCATCTTACTGTGGATTAAGTGTATATATATGGCAGGTTGTTAAAACCATAGAAAATATAGACACCACTTGTTGAGTGTAGATTATTTAAAGCCATTATTGGGCATTATATTCCTGGATGTCAAGGCGATATTGTCTCGCTATAAGACAGGACACTGACGTTAAAGAGGCTACATGCGTTTATTACTAAATCGGGACAAAAGCAGATGGGCGCGATCATGATGACAGGGGAGACTTGGTTTAAAGAACGGAACTTTACACCCGTCTGTTAATTCCATTGTGAAATCGTCGCATAATATATATTTTCTAGGTCGTTCACATGGGCAGCCATATTGGTTTTCAGACTATGCACGTATTGTAGTATGTAAACATAATTATGACTTTTTTTCTTTTTCATTCCCGTCCACGAAGTTCAAGGGGATACATATAAAATGAATAGTGTTTAAAATTGTTGTAAATCACAAAGTGACGTTTTTGTATCGTATCTGTCATTACAGGTTTAATAGCCGGCTGTTTTTGTCCCCCCAATAAGATGTCGTGTGATACGCAGTATTTGTTCCAGTCATTTGCAGGTGTAACCTAGCATTGAAAAATCATGTTGTCTGTAATTCATGTTATTATAGTCTCGATTCGCGCTGATACGAATATACTCTAATTGAAATGTTTCGCTCCAATTTTTCTTTTAAGTGTATGGATGCCCTGACTTACTCAGTCGTATCATCTTGAGGTTAGTCACACCCCTTGTGATTAGCATTGAAGCCGAGGTGGTGTTTGCACGTGATCATGTCGTTATGCTAGCACCGTCATCGTGCGGACTACGGCCACAATTTGAATAGGAAGAATACCAGGTGATGGTTGAATCACACATGCTGATCTCTCTGTGTTTCACTGGCTCCTTCGCTCGCTAGCTTGTGGTGACTCTTCTCTCGCTCGTTTGCTCGCTCGCTCCTGGTGACGGTCGTCGTTCGACACTGTTATTTCCTCGTTGCACACGGCTGCCTCGGTAAAATACCACATTTCTTGCTTCGTAGCCATGAATGGTAGTTAACAACGGGATGCTCCATTTATGTGTTACGTTTTTGTCAACCGGGTACAACCCACCCAGGGCCCCCTGGGGAGAATATCGTGTTCACTGTGGCACATTTTGTACCCGGGGCCCATTAATTCAGCTAGTGATGGTCGCTTGTCCTAAATGCCCTTTTGGGGAGCATTGTGTATATGGTGGGATGTCATCGAAAGAGGAATTTGAAATGGGCTCCCTGTTTCGGCAATGAAGGAAATTTGATTTTTTTTACGCAGGGGAGCAACATGATGTAGCATGGACCATGTGGACACAGAGTGATCTTGTCAAATATAGGTTTCGGTCGTAACTGGTAATGCTGTCGCTATGGTAATATGTTTTTGAATAGGGATTAAATTTGTAGCTTTAAGTTAAGAAATATAATAGACAACTTGGAGGGGTAAAATGATGAGAATATTGAGATATATGTGAACATTCAATTTTCAATACCAGCGTTGCCTATTTCAAAGAAAATCATAACTTGCACGCAAATAAAACCAATTTAATTGCTTCTATAGATGTAGACAATTAATATCAAAAGGAATATATATTATTAATATTATATTTATATGCACTTCCTATTCAGTCAAAAAATCAAATTATTCATAAGTTAATTTAATCGGCACTGAAATGAATATGATAATTCAAGCTATCTTGTCACCTCATTGGAATCTGACATCAATTGACATTTTGTGATGCTACATATTACCACTGCTGGCCCAAATGTCATCAGATTGTAACTAAACCAATATTGAACCTGTTCTCATCAAATCTGATGCGTGACTTTCGGTTAGCTGTCACAGAGTTACAAACAGAATTTTAAGTGCTCTTAATCGGGCACCTTTTGGTCTCAATCAGTCTCAATTGTCTCTTATTCCAATGCAGTTCAAAGCCTTTGATATTTGTCAACTGTCGGGTTACATCATGGACAAAGTGTGGACAGATTCCTTTCAGCTTTAGGAGATGTTTGTGGGAGAATGCAACCCATATTTGATTGGTTGATGATCAACAATGATCATGAGTGAAAGTATAGTGACGGTGAAGAAAGTGTCGGGTATGACGTTTTTTGGAATTGAAAATGATGAGAATTGTCCTCTGAATGAATATTTAAAAATTTAATTTAATATCTTGGATCAAGCTGTCTGTTGCAGAGTGAAGGAGATTTGGTAGTATTGAACCTCTCCATGCTGAATGAACCCTCTCCCTGCTGAAGGCGACTTAACATGTCTGATCACATGCAGAAATAGAACACTTTGATTGTATTCAGCAGGGAGAAGGTTTAAGCACAAACACTGCTCAATAGGGCATCTCCGATTGCTAAATCTGCATGGAGAGTTTTAAACTTCTCTTGTTGCATGACATTTCCGTTGGTATATATCTGCCAGTAGATGCTTGTGCATCTGGCCTTGATGCAGCATTGCTTCAGCTTGTCTTCCCACTTCATGCATACCTTCACAAGGTTGGTCAGTTCATGGGACCATCTCAAGGAATGATATCTCAGTTATCAGCATCAGACTTGGCTCACTGGTGTTACTGTAACACTTGGGCTCACCTGTATAAAACAGGCTAACCCTCTTAAGTTTAACCTTTCTCCTATGGTTGAAGTTAGGTTGCCTTAGACAATGTTAGAGTTATACCATTTTATACAGGAGATGTCATACACTGAAATTTGCAAAAAAAAAATTAGTACAATTTCAAGTTTTCTTCACAAATCCCCACATACATTTTTTAACGAGTACGAAATCGTACACAAAGGATTTCTGTAATCTCGAGGCCTGATTGTTTCGTATTGTCATCTTACATTACCGTAAGTTCACATGGCACATGATCGTTGAAAGTACTGTGTTAAATATTAAATGACTGAGTTGTTCATCACAGTTGCCATAGATTCAAGTTTTGATATTTATGCAGTAATTCTGACTAATACCATTGTCATACCTGATTTGGTAAGCAATATTGTCATTAAATCCACCATCATTAACAATTGAGCATGTTGGATTAGTGCTTTTTATCATGTTTATGATGTCTTCGTTTTGGGAATACAGCAAGGTTCTATTATTCATCCACTTCCTTTTGATGTACATGTGAGAAAAACACTAGATGAGTAGAAGTGTTAATTATATGCAGTTTATGCATGAAAAGCCTATAGTATACCGAGTCTGAATAGCTGAATTGCATGCTTTTGTAATTCCAGCAGTTGTT
Source organism: Lepetodrilus fucensis (assembly GCA_032361325.1). NCBI lineage: Eukaryota > Metazoa > Mollusca > Gastropoda > Lepetellida > Lepetodrilidae > Lepetodrilus > Lepetodrilus fucensis. The sequence continues at coordinate 3,167 of JAUTBV010157769.1, read as the reverse complement.
ACGTGTTTGCAGTGGATAATAAGCAACTTGGAATACGCTCGTAAATGGCACAAACTAACCGCTTTTTTTCTGCCTTTGTTCAAGCTTTCGGATTTAAGTTCTGAGCATACAAAACTCCCGTGTGCCGTTTGTTATGTTTGCCTGTGGAAACGTCGCTGTGTGATGGTTGGCTCAAGTCAAACAAGAAGCTAATACTTAAAGGGGGGTATTCACACATTCTGAAAATTTGGTTATCCCCGCAATTCGTGCGATTATCCTCGGCAAACTTTACCGAAGATTAGCCGTGGCTCGGGAGTGGAAAGTAATGTTAGAAAAGTATGGTTCTGGAGTCGGAAGATCTGAAAAGTCGAAGGTTCGTCTGGTGTTCTGTCAAATGCGAAGAAATCCAAAGCATTCTGACATTTGCGAGAGAAGTTGCCACAGTGTTTTTCTTGTTCCTCATTGCTGTTTGATTTGAAGTAGAGTTAGAGAGTTTGTTTCTAAGCTGAGGTGAATGTCTTCTTGTGGTTCTCTTGGCTGTTGGTCAGAGACGAAGACCAACCTCTGGTCTCACCAGTAAGGATTGTCTGCCTGCCCGGGACAGGTATTATCCACAGGCGGACAAGTGAACCAGCCCTGGGGACAAGTGAACCAGCCCTGGGGACAAGTGAACCAGCCTTGGGGACAAGTGAACCAGCCCTGGGGACAAGTGAACCAGCCCTATGGACAAGTGAACCAGCCCTGAGGACAACATCCTCGAAAACCCAAGCCATTATGACTACATCAACCTCTGTCAAATACCCTGGGATCACTGCCTATATAGAACTCTGTCTTCGACATGCGACTGTTGCATGTTCTAAATATATATCTACCAATCCAAGCTAGGCGGAGATAACTCTGAATCGATATATTTAAAGCCCACGTAACCCCCAAGCAACAATTGCGTGTCATTCTGGCTCTTCATCGGTCAAAATGGAATTCTATGTAGGCAGTGATCCCAGGGTATTTGACGGAGGTTAGTGTAGTCATAATGGCTTGGGTTTTCGAGGATGTGGGGAAAAATGAACTAGAGCTTTCTCAAAGCTCTCTTAGTAGTATCTACTACGAGACCATAAACAGTCTGGTATGGATCTCTTGTACATGGGGATCTGGCACTTACGAGAGCTCTAATCTCATAGTAGATATGAGAGCTTTGAGAAACAATGCCAAGCTTAACAAGTCCTTTTACTTGGCAACTAGTTTCATGTCTGCCAGGGCACAGGCACAAGTGCTGCAAAAAGGTTGAGCCTTGATCCTTGCTTTGAAAACTATAAGACATGTCAGCGAGTGAAAGAATCTTGAGCAGCTCTGAGAAGTCTGAGCCCCAATTAAATTAATCAGCCATGATCTTTGGTTCACCTGAATCAGTTGCGGCTGTTCGGGTCTTTCGGTATCCGTTTTAGCAACTTCTCTTGGACAGTGCTGTAGGGCCATATAAAAAAGGAAAATAAGATCAAAACAAGTAAAAAACTCGCCAATATCAACATCAATAGTGTACTGATATTACCAGAAATGAAAAAAAAAAATTGTTAATATATTCAACAGAATATGATATTGTGCAATAATATTTTATTCAAGCGGTATCATCTTTCAATTTAATAAAGCTACTGAGATTGAACAATTTGTGAAAAATTCATAATATAACATTGCTGTAGAAGTTTGTAAGAAATGATAGAATTTGAGAACATGCCATAAATAAATAGTGATTGTAATCTTGTATCGGAAAGCAGATATTATATATTGATGGCGATTTGTTTACTGATATGCTAAATGCCCATTAACCTTCATGATATAGTGCATATTTTGTTTTACGTTTAATGCTAAAATGCACATAATGTTAAGTGAAGTTACATAACTGTTCAGTAATTCTCACACAGTTTAAATGTGATTAATTGCAACGAATATGCCATGTTGGGGATTACACGTTTTTGTCAACCACGATTCATGACATTTGAGGAGCTGCGAATTGATAATGGAATTGCATGACCGGTGTTTGTCAAAGTAATATTTCAACGGATCTGGATGAAAATATGGGGAAAATTGTGATGTGTAAAGTGTATTCCACATTTCATATTACGAAAATAATCACGTCTCTGAAAACATTATAATTGTCTACTCCATCAAAGTATCAAAATATTAGGAAATCTATTCAATCTAAATTTTTCGAAGTTTATGTGATTCAGGAATCAGTCGTGAAAAGTATTTGAAATTCCATTAAAACTTTTGTGAATTAAATGTTTTCCATGTGGCATGCGGCCTACCCCTTTAGGGCCTCATCAGGTAAGATGTTACCTGTTGCCCTATGAGCAACTGGGACAGCGCAGAGGATGGTGTCTCAGTACTTAAGCCCCTTGCTTAAGCACTTAAACAGATAATACTTGGACCGATTGTCAAGTGTACTTTGAGAAAAACGACACCCCCCCAACCCAATATCCCTATGATCCCCATATCCATGAAAACACGCACATACCCCAAATCCCTCCGATCAGATCTATTATCTTTATGCATTATGAAAATTGAACTTGTAATTATTTTTTAAATGCCACTATGATATTTTGGTAAAACATGTTTGGAACTATTATATGAGGATTACTGCAATCCGAATCCACAAATATCGTGGGTATCTGATTATCAGTTAGTATTGCCTGCCCCATACAAGGACGTATTAATTGTTATTTAACCACATCACGGATATACCGGATCAATGTGGTTTAGTAGAACAGTGCAATCCAGATTTATCCCAGTTTAGTTGAGCACCAAGGACAGATATGTCTTTATTCTTTATTCAGTACAAGGGGTAGTTGTTGATTTATGGAAGCTTTGAGGTTTGATAACTCCTTTTATTTGGTAGAAGGTAGTTCCTGATTTATTACCACTTCGAGTTGATAACCTTGATTGAGTATCTTTGGACGGTAAGTCCGAGCTCTGGTGCGGAACCTATAAGACGGCGAGATATGATCGACGGTATATCTAAAAATATGTACATACAACGGTTAAGATTCGTAAACGGCTGACCCAGTGTCCTCAGACCCGCGACAAGGATGCTTATGATTGGTGGACAGACTTGAAGTGTTTGTCTCAGAAGTGTCTTTTGGAGGAACGAATACGCATGAGACGGGCGTGACAATGGCATGAGGTGGGGTGGGGGG
>JAUTBV010157758.1:0-10243 GCA_032361325.1 Lepetodrilus fucensis | reverse complement strand
TGGATGAGCTTGCCGCTTATTCTCGTAGTAGTCGTCATTATTAGGAGCCTCCCTGTACCCGGAAGTCAGTTTCACAAGGAGGCTCCCGCCATTACTTTCCAGCCCTATTGGCCTACATATAGGTTGTCTTATATATAGAGCTGGCATAGGCATACTCTCACGTAGTGCATGTCCCGAATCATTGGTCTGAAGCCACATATATAATAGTGACTATAGTAAGTAGGTGATTAACATCATGTAGTGTCATGTCTAGCAGCCTACACCTCATACCCAGTGTCTCCTTGAGAATAGAAGGCATACACTACGTTATGTAATGTACTGTTGAGCTACATTTACGTTATAGCATTGCTAATGAAGCATCTGTTGGTGTGTGCATGTGTTGTATCACATTACAATGCAATAACTTGCACCCAGCAGTAATTAATAACAACATATGTTGGCTGTAAGAACGTTATGTACAGTGCACTTGCCAAAATGCAACATGATCTTTCAGTGATCTGGAATATGTTCTACAAATTTCAGAATTCCGTTGATAATCTATGGTTTGTCCAATGCTTCCATAAAATATATCTTGTCTATTTCGAGACATTCTGTGCAGTACATTCAAGGCACGACTAGAGGTATTCATGTCCGTTAGATGTTTTCTAATTTTGAATGAATGAATGACTGATCACACGACGTCAACGATAAAACCAAGATCTGGGCAATAAGATATAGCTTGCTTCTATCGGATTAGGACTTCACCGTGAACTGACACCATAACGTCTTTGCTCATAGATACCCGATCTAGACAGAGTTGGTTATCATTCACCTTTGACAACTCAACAGTACACGTAAACTTATTCTTGTAACAATTATTTGCAGAAAATGACAGCAAATAAGATCAATTTGACAATTTCCAATGTATAAAGTTACCCGGAATTCAATCATAACTGATAACTGTAAGGTTAACACCAGTTTCTGTAAAATATGTAATGACCCCCCTCCATATTGAAAATGTGATTCAAAATTTGAATATCGAATGATGCATTATTACGTATACCCCCTGTGCTACATGCGATCTAATAATGGGACGATAATCGAAAGTATAATATCGACCTCAACATAATTTATATTTGTTATGATTACCAAACGTACAGAGGTCAGTACTGGACATAAAGACGGCCGCAGTGCTGCTGCACGTGACTTGTACAGGGCTTTACGTGGGAGCACGATGGCATTGCGTGCATGAAGATCGTGCCATGCCTGGAAATGTGGGATTAAATGTTCGCATAGAACACTCGCTACATTGCGTTTAATTGTCCATTCCAGAATACCAGTGGCCAGGCTGGGACATTTGGCTGACGGGGTTGCTGCATGATGAACAACCAACTCATGGTAAATGGTCATTTAATGGGCAGTTATTGTCCAAGCTAGCGTGCAATGGTCACTTCGTCGTCCGGACGTCGCTCGAGTACCTCGCCATCAGAAAGATCTGTCTGCAAATCTATGAAAACTCTTCAATAATTGGAACGAATGGTGGCGACTACTCCATCTATAACCTGATTGTCCATATGATGTTTGTCCATAGGATGATTGTCCATATGATGAGTGTCCATAAGATGATTGTCCATAGGATGATTGCCAATAGGATGATTGCCCATTGGATGAGTGACTATAAGATGATTGCCCATATGATGTTTGTCCATAGGATGATTTCCCATATGATGATTGCCAATAGGATGATTGTCAATAGGATGATTGATTATCCATATGTTGATTGTCCATAGGATGATTGATTACAAATAGGATAATTGTCCATAGGATGATTGACCATATGATGTTTGCCAATAGGATAATTTTTCATAGGATGATTGTCAATAGGATGATTGTCCATAGGATGATTGTACATATGATGATTGTCCATAGGATGATTGTCCATTGGATTATTTTAATGGAGTGATTGTAAGGTAATGGGATTATACTACTCAATATTTGCTAGGGATCACTATTAGGGTGGTATTATATTATATTATAGTATATATTATATTAAGGGTGGTATTATTATTTCCTATAAAGATGGTACGATCCTTAGCAAATTTTGAGTAGTATATTATCCATGGGATGATCGTTAATGGGATTTATGTTCACTTTGGGAATGTATTAGTAAATGTACGAATGTATACGTGTGCACTCATAAAGTTTCAATGCTAAAGGAGTTTCCAGTAAAGTGAGGTAGATGGAAAGAAATGTTAGTCTTGAATACATTTCGTGTATTCTATAGATTGAAGTTCAGATGATGACACAGCATAGTCAGATCCGGTCATTTATTCCATCTATATCCAGCATCGTGAATGCTTTTATGTCAGTGTCGTGAATATCGTGTGAGTGGCGAGAAGAGACGAGTTATCGCGCTTGTCAACCGTTCTTAAAGTAGACCTCTGACAGCGCGGAGAGTGACACATCCACGCGCACCAATGACAGTTTATATCAAATCGGGAAATGGTTCCACGAAGCGGAAGTGGAATATATTTAAGTTCACAACCTCAATTTGTACTGTCAAGTTTAGAAACCATTCCTTTCACCAAGGTTAGATTATCTGACCCGTTGTGAATTGATGGCGGCAGTCGCACTCTAATAGGTGGCGCTGCAGTATCGGCTACACAAGATGGCCTCCTCTACGGAATACAGCGGAGATTTATAAGCCCTATCAAGTGGATATCATGTGACCACTTTACTCTGACGGCATCACGTGATCTGAATATGACTTATGACCACGGAATGTGGAATATAGAAGAAGTTATCTGTATACTGTCCTCGTGAAGACTTATCATCGTGCACGGGAATAAAGAAAACCCTTCCCCGGGATGAGCATTGTATCTTTGGATAAACCAGTGGAGGAATAAAAAAAATCAGATTGGATGTGAATTATGGATCGTCTTGGCTTATTAGGAATATTTGTATCGATTTTGCGTCAGGACCGATCCCGAGATCGCACTGCAAGAAAGAGCGGAGAAAGATTGCGTTCGGGATCCTACAAGAGAAGTGTAATTACACATATTCGTCATCATATTTTCCCGATTTCTACCCCGAGTCTGGACAAGTAATGGCGCCTAGGTCAGACGCTACGTTAGTTAAGCCACTCGGAGACTTCTTCCCTCCCTGCTAACTTATTGATGTTTTTTCAATCGTCCGACCAATCTTGCTAGGCATTCTAAACACTCCAGAGAGCAAATTGTAAATAAGAATCGATTTTTCTACAGATGTAATAAGCACGGTATTATTTCTGATATTTGCTCCAGAACATTATTATTTTATCACAAATTTTCTTTTGTATTTCTGGGTGAAACGTTCAATAATAGATGTAAGAAGAAAATCAAAACCATAACTTCTACAGAAACAGTGGTATTAAAAACACCAACTATTTAAAGTTGTTGAACATAAATCCCTATATATTACAATCGACTTATATACATGTTACCTAATACCTAATAGAATGATTACCTAACTAATGTTATAAATTTCACTAAGCAACCATTATATATTGCACCTATATAGGGTTAATTTTCGTAGCGAAATAGTATTTGTTCATATAGTTTACGCTATCTACAGATTGGTACCACCAAATGCAGATCAAGATAGAGTTCTGATCTCTCGTTACTCATATCTTCCTTGGTTCGTAAGTACCAACTGGTGCTGGCAGGTTTACTATAACACTATGTGCTACTGGCAATACAGACTCCTTCATGACAGTTCAAATGCTAGTAATCTATTAAAGCGGCATTAAGCCCATACTCTAAAACTTTCATAATTTTACAATTCTAACACTAAATTATAGGAGCATGACTCAATGCCACAATGGACGGTCCTCTTCTATAGTACAGCTTTACAAGTGTTGTTTTCGCCTCCGTTACACCTATATTGCTGACATGCCACCTATATTGCTGGGAGTGACACCTATATTGCTGGGAGTGACACCTATATTGCTGGGAGTGACACCTATATTGCTAGGAGTGACACCTATATTGCTGAGACTTTCAAGATTTGAATAGTTGTGTCATCTGTACAATGGTAGATTTGCAAGCCTGTGTCTATTTAGATAGCCATTAGACAATCAACCAGACTGTAGGCATTCATACCCAAATAATATATTACATCCATCTTAATTCCAATCCGAATGAAAATAGTATAATTACTTATGACATTCGATAAATGTTGGTGGACAACTATAAGTACATGTATATATTATGATGAATTCAAGGACGTTTCCAAAGTAAGTATTTGTCTACATGATGTATGAGTGGCTACTATATCTGGGGATATATCTCATCCTGCAGTGGTTCTTCTCTCCTGTACAGGGCGTCATGCCAGGACATATCGTATTCCCTTGGTCACATTGAAGAATTAATGTTCAGATAAGAATAAGGAGATATTCCCTGTCTGGTTTTGACAGAGCGGAATTCTAACAGGAAATTAGCCAAATTGTGAGCAATGAAGCCTCCCACAATACCAGTGTTGGTGCCTGATCCTTTCTAGCTGTAATGTCTGTACTTTCTGGCCGACGCATGCGCAGTTACCAAGGATCAGGACCGCACAGTGTAACTGCGCATGCGTCGGACAGAAACCAGCACTGGGTTGGCATTACCCTGGTCAAGCCAGCCCTGCGGACCAACCAGCCAACTGAAACAATGACACCTACAGGGGTTAAATGATTTAACTAACACTGAAATTGGTCTCAAGAAAATCGAATTACCGGGCACTTTGTAACGTTATTGTTCCATATTTGGACCCGACAGTTGTGATTAGAGGTAACAGTTCTGCTCATTCCAAGATGCGAGTAGAGGGCGGCTGTCTAACCCCAGCGTGTGCAGTCCACACAGAAGGGGGAAACATTCAATAAAGTTTAATGCGGACGGTCAGCCTGCTGTCCATTTGGAGATTGGCCTGGCACCAGTGGTCAAGGCTTGACCATCTGGGTAAAGGCGGGCGTGGTCAGATCTCGTCCATTTTAATTACAGGTCCCTGGTGAACGCGTAGATCGATTCTGACAAAAGCAATCAGCTTCATATTGTCACATGAATACAACAATTTACAATCACAAGCACACCAAGTGGCGTATATACCACCGCATTATGACAACAGTTCAGGCCAATGTCGAGCCAGAGAGTTAGGGAGCATTCATTATCTCAGTTTGACCGGCGAGTGACTCTCCCCTCTACTCTGGCTGTCTCTCTGACAATAGATGACGATATTTTATCTTGGCTGTTACTTCTGCATCGGACATCCGTCTGACAGCCAAAGAATAAATGAATCCAAGTTTTACATTAATGCCCTGACATCTCAGGATGGTTTAGAGTCTGAGTTCCACAGTGGAATGCTATATTAAGTTTTCTAGAAAATAGTGCTCAACTATAGTAACTGATGACTTTTCTCTAACATTATGAACTATTCAGTAAGAGATGTCTGCACTAAACAGAAATTTCAGATGCAGGCACACACATTGGCGTTTAGTGGCGTTACTGGTTTGCCAACTCAATTCAGTTTAAAGTTATGCCATCTAACCACTCACAGTGGTACATGGCACATATTAGCTACGTACATAGAATGTGTTTTAAAAATACATATAACAGAAATTTACTTAAGATATCAGTGCATGGTATACTGTGAAAAGTAATGTCTGTCTATGTGTCTGTCTAATCGACCTTTATGTCTGTATCTATACATGTCTGCCATCTTGATTTGTGTATGTTAGTCGTGGCTCTCATCTTCCTACAAAGTTGTTGCTATGAAACATAGTTGATGTTCTTCCAGAGGTAGGCGCATGTGACGTTTTACAAGGTCTCAGAGGTAGGCATGCTTGAAGTATTACCAAGTCTCAGAGGTAGGCATATGTGAAGTATCGCCATGTCTTAGAAGTAGGTATATGTGAAGTATGACCAAGTCTCAGAGATAGGCATTATGTGAATTATTACCATGTCTTAGAGGTAGGCATATGTGAAGTATGACCAAGTCTCAGAGATAGGCATATGTGAATTATTATCCAGTCCCATAGATCACGGTAGGACGTGTTTTCCAATATCAGGGTTAGACCATTCCCACTCACGTGACTAAACAGTTGTTGATCTAAGTCGTAATGCATCTTCTATGGAGAATAATAGCTATCATGATGTCCACCGAATTATCATCGACATATTAACAGCCAATGTGATTAGTCTTATAACAATCTCCGAGTTTGGATATTTAAAATCGAATTCATAAGATTGGTGCTTTATTGCTTGAGGTCTGCACGGTCCTTAGGTACTGAACATTGGTACAAATTGATGGACATTTAGAGATAACAATAATACGGATCTGTACATCTTGCTAAGGGAAAGCGGTTCTGTCGGGGAAGCTTATTGGCGGTTTGGGGGGTGCATTGCTCGTTACGCGCCATGATACAAGCTATAAAACAGCGCTAACTGCGGCGTCCTCCCACGTCTGATCATAATTAGATAAGTAACGTCCTTGTTCATTGCCTTACAGGGGAAACAAAACAAATGTCCTTCTTGATTGCTATCCAGAGCCCACTAACCATTAAAACAATGTGTCGGTGTGATGCTTCTGATAATTTCATGCTTGATGAAAATGGTGGAATATTGCTAGATATAGAGATGTCCCTTTAATAAATGAATGCAAATGTTGTAATATTACAAGGGACATCAATCTAGGCTCACTCACACATTAATTCACGCACATGCAAATGAATGCATGCATAACTACAGACAGTGAGTTCTGATTGTCGTCTAAGGGCATGCACATGTCATTTACTGAAAGTAATTGTACATGAGCAGACTTAGACACGAGCAACCAGCGTGACAGATCACTGCACGATCACGGAATTACGTGTAAATGCACAGAGATACACGGAAACATACACATTTTAAATATTTAATGTCCCATGTACAAAATAGACAGCGCTATATCCCGATATTAATCTACAGCATCGACTTCTCATGTTACTCGTAATTGTTTTCCCATCCAACTGATAATTTCTCTCACGTAACTATAATCCGGATTAATGATTGTCTTTGTCTCTAGTTTTGCCACTTTGCAAGTGAAATGAATCCTCCACAAACTGAGTTCCATTACACTGCTTGACAAATGGTCATAAATATCGAACAGTGAATCCAAATTTGCATTATATGATTGGACATTACAGATATTCATAAATATGTCGGATTAGCAATTGTTTTCTGTATTATCACCTTGCATTTTCATCAGACGCGCTTGGAATACATTAGCATGGTCGGAGAGGTGTGTCGGGGGAGAGAGAAAATGAGAGAGAAGAGGAGATAGGAGAGATAGATAGAGAGAGAGAAAGAGAGAGAGAGAGAGAGAGAGAGAGAGAAGAGAGAGAGCGAGAGAGAGAGAGAGAGATAGATAAAGAGAGAGAGAGAGAAGAGAGAGAGGAAGAACGAGAAAATTAGGCATAACTAGCTGCTACGTTCGATTAATAGAACTGCATGTATTAGTAGTATATGTATCAAGTATTATGAACTAGTAAAGTACCGTCTTGTAATGGCAGTGACTTGAAATGACGGACTACTCTGGGACACAGACACGATACTCTCACCTCCCTACTCATACTCATGTAGTGCCTTCACCATGGACAGTGTTAAGCAAGTACGTGTATATAGCTGGAGAGTCTGTATATATAGGTAAAGCTTTGCAGTTTCCTTCAGTAAGCACCATTACCATACCAATCAGTGGAATGTATATATATAATATAAAGACGATGTTCTAGTTCATTGTCAGAGGCCACGGTTAGACTATGTCAGGTTGTAACAGGACCGCCGGCAAGGTCAGATTGGTCTGTTGTATAGTGGACCCCAAAGTCCTTCCAGTTCTACTTGTCCAGGATTGGGCTGTGTTCTATGAACTTTGCTGCACTCACTGGAATTATCAGTAGAAAGCGTTTCTCTTGTCGTTGGCGAGGCGGGCCATTAGCTAAATTAGCTCATCTTTAATCTCTATTGTGAATTGACCTAATTAATAAATTGCACTATAGCATATCGAGTTAGGATGAAGTGCCAATGCTGAGCTGGAAGTACACGGAGGTTATGCTGCCAAATAGGACTAGTTCTAACTGGCATAAAGAACAAGAGTATGACGACTGCTGGTCAGCGGTGGAGAACACGTTTTCTAGAGACGACCTGGGATGCTTTGTTTCCTGCTTACTTAACACCAACACTGGCTGTAGTCAGTTTACAATTATTCAGCGTCTGACATTAAGAGAAGAATCCACAGAGATTCACTGGCAATGTAACTGCACTAGTCATTTGATTCCCCACAGAATATCAACAGAAGGAAATTAGCATGCACATAACCAATAGAACAGAACATGTAGAAATATTTCTGGAAAACTGTATGAATAAAATATGTCCCTCCTATAACATAGTTCATGTACTTCTATTAATAATTCATGTTTTAGCAATTTAATACTGCATATTATATATTTCTATGTTTCAATATGTTACCATAACATGTATAGCGCCACAATAATAAAATGATATCAGCATATTAAATCATACAGCATGTGTGTAGTCTGTGATCTAATTAAATGACCATCATATTTAGGAGCTGCTAGCAGTTGTTTATATAATCCGACACCAGTCCTTCAACTTTCAAGCGTTTCATGTTCCTCTTCTATTTCTTCTTCTGTACGCTGACTTAAGCTTGCCATTTTGACCCAGATTCGACATCAATGTAACCGAGAGGCATATGGTAGATCACTCAAAGAATGCGTTTATAGTAATTCAAAGGGATTGCTTTCAATATTGCCAGTGTAATATTTGTTTCTCGGATTGCCTGTCAGTTTACATAGGAGCGCCCACTTATCGCCCACTCGCGCCCTCTCCGCTCCACCCTGCGCCCAATCAGCTCATCCACCTGTCCACGTCCGCAACTTCTGAAGACGAGCAATGTCCTCTCTTCTGCTCCATGTGATGAGAAGTACTTGCCGAGATTGCTTTCTTAGGATCTGCATGATACACATAAAACAAACGTTAGTTGGATTCAATTTATTCCAAGAATCTCAATTACTGCTAGAATGCTGCTTTGATCGGCAGCAATGAACGTGGCCTGCCAGAATTGGCGCGTTGTGATTGGTTATCGTCAAACAATAAGCGCAATGTTATCTGTGTCTAATTCCTGTACGGCCGCGTGATGGAGCCATGTAAACAGGAAGCTGGACGAGGACGTTAATGGTAATGAAGGTAATGCTGTTTAATTGCGACTATCTCTTAGTAGAGGGAAACTCCTCTCAACCAGACATTCGAGCCCGTATACAACATTGTGTATCTCTGTGATAAGACTGCAGTGACATCTCTATACCAGTTCTCTAATTACACATGTAATTAATCCAAGACAAGGAAGTAACTATATAGGCTATAGTCTTTCTGTAGTCTTGGCCCAAGACTCTACACATGCAAGCACTGAAAGTGTTGTGTAACTAATATATATACTAGTATGTACAATTTCGTTAAAATAAAAAAACATCGTGAAAGAGCTAAAAGTTCACATAGTATTACATGAGTGTATTTTCGTGTATTTCATCGTGCGGGCAGAAGTCATGCAGAGACAGTGTTGACCTGCCTGAGTACAGAGTACAGAGTACTAATATCGAGGAGAGAAAGGCTATGTTCAGTACTATTGACTTTACATGCAAATGTACAACTGCTGTGATATAAGCAGATTTTATTTTAACAATATGTAGTTGAGTTATCGACTTAATAATAGTACATGTTCGTTTGAAATAAGGACGTATTTAGTAGTTAAGAATTTAACGTCTACTAGATAATGTTAACTTCTTCACTTCCTCACTCCTTCACGTGTTTAGACATTAGAAGACATTCAGAAATTCCTGGTAATGCTACTCTTAGGAAGACATCCATTGAAGCTACTCTTGGAAATACATCCATGAAGCTACTCTCAGGAAGACATCCATGAAGCTACTCTTAGGAAGACATCCATGAAGCTACTCTTAGGAAGACATCCATGAAGCTACTCTTAGGAAGACATCCATTGAAGCTACTCTTGGAAATACATCCATGAAGCTACTCTTAGGAAGACATCCATGAAGCTACTCTTAGGAAGACATCCATGAAGCTACTCTTAGGAAGACATCCATTGAAGCTACTCTTGGAAATACATCCATGAAGCTACTCTTAGGAAGACATCCATGAAGCTACTCTTAGGAAGACATCCATGAAGCTACTCTTAGGAA
>JAUTBV010157747.1:0-10244 GCA_032361325.1 Lepetodrilus fucensis | reverse complement strand
GTCAGAAAGGTAACTTTCGCGAACATTGATGCCGGGCCCCCTGGGCGGGATTTGAACCTGGAACCTTTGGCTCCGAACTCCAACACTCTACCACTGCGCTACATCCCGCACCCAGTACATGTAAATTGACATTATTAACCCTGTTCATACACAAGGAAACTGGAGATGCCTTAAACACCTGTGACTAATCCAGGTGAAGCCAAATATACCCATATACCACTGTACTGTATTCAGTAAGTTATATGAAACTATTGCGATGACACATCTGCATGCTAAACACGAAATTCATGGAAAATGCATGTTGAAAGTGAAATGGTTTGACCCATACTATACAATTGCTGCCGAGATAATTCAGGATGCTTCAGTCCTACTTCCTGTCCTTTAAAGCCCCCTCACCCCTCCATACCGGTAATTGTCCCTATCTGCCCCGGTCTCCAGCAATTGTAACTAAATGTTGTCAACTACCTACATCACTGTATTGATATGGCTTTTGTGTCCTATATGTTCTGTGATGTCAATAGAGATAGCCTGCTATTATTGTACACAATAGATACGATCTAGGTGGGGGTAACAATGGAAGGATGAGAGCATTGTAAATATAAATATCTATACTGTCTGCATGAATTTAACTGAAACTATAGTTGTTAGTCAAGTAGTATGGTACACTACTATATTTGTTAGATAGAAAAAGTTACAGAGGATAAATATAGAAAAGTTAAATTCTCTGAAAGTAAAGAATGATACCACCAGAGGCTTCATTAAAATAACTCATCATCTATGTGGTGTATATGGCAAATATAGTATGTTTTATCAATGTCCGTCATATGTCATATATATAGAGTAATATTTGCAAGAATCCGCACTTTCAGGCATGAAATGCCATGCAAATCCGTCGAAATAAACCCTTTAACCTGTTGATGATGAACAATTGATTGTTTTGAAAGATGCCTATTCTTGGGGATTCCCCTTAGTCATGTGGTTAAAATAGTATGCTGTGATTGGTCCTCAGTCAGATGGTTGAGAGATGGTTACACACACACCTGCTCATCAGCTGATTGCCAATAAAATGAGTGGATCATTTGGACAGAAATCAATCACTGTACATGCTGTATAGGATCATCAATTCGTTAGGTTTATGCAATTATGAATTTTGTGACTCACACGTTAATCACCTTCAAGCTGTATGCAACCAAAGATGCCATATTTTGAATACAACAGCGACTGTGATGAATGAATCCAGCAGGGAAAGGGTTAATCAAAGAAGCCATGGTGGCCATATTGGATGCTCAGATCAGATGCCTTGAACAAACATGAATTCCAATATTGCCATGTGCAGCTAAATAACTCCAGCCGACCCAAGCAAGGCACCACTGAGAGGAAACAGACTGTGCCAATAGACAGATGCTTGGTCGAAGTCAACGATTTATGCCATTACCATCTGCTGACTCGGCACATTTAAGCCCGATCTGGTCCTTCAGGGCTTGAAGTGGGACAAACATTCCATACTTCAAAGGGATGATGTTTAATCTGTCCAATTTCTTTCTGGCCCTTGGGGTGATATTGTCAATAGGATATTAATATCTGTCTTGACCGTGACATTGATTCATAATTTCAACATTCCACTTGACTTGCATATTAGTAATTATTATTAAATATAGTATTACATAATGTTTTCATCAAAATTGTTGTGTTGCTAAATGTTTCGTTGATG
This sequence comes from Lepetodrilus fucensis, assembly GCA_032361325.1. Taxonomy (NCBI): domain Eukaryota; kingdom Metazoa; phylum Mollusca; class Gastropoda; order Lepetellida; family Lepetodrilidae; genus Lepetodrilus; species Lepetodrilus fucensis. The sequence goes on along the minus strand of JAUTBV010157747.1, from coordinate 8,533 downwards.
AAATATTGACAGAATCAGGAGTATATCAAAACATTACAAGGTTGTATATATGAACATTTCAATGGCAAGGTAGAAGATGGTGGTTTTTAAATAAAAATCAATTAAAATAATATTTATGGTGAACACAATTTCTTTTGATATTATTATCCATTGTAACTGTTAACATAATATCATACTTCATATAGATATCAACAATAGTCCCTTAAATACAGAGAGTTGAGAAGGTGAAATGAATCTGCAATGATCTATTGACCTTGGTAATAATGTAGTATGGTTTTCGAGCACTGATTTGGCACAATATAAATCACATTATAAATTGTCAATACTCATAGATGATTCACATATTTGGCTCCTAATGTATTCTGTATAATCTTCTCTTTAAAAAAAAAAAATACAAATATTAAAATGTAATAACAAGAATTGTAAATTGCTATCTATCTACATACACGCTGTCTGTACTGTGGCAAACGTAGTTAACATCCTCAGTCTATAAGTACCAGCCATTGCTCGCAGGTTTACTGCAACATTCAGTGTTATGGATGTTGCCGGTTTCCTTATGACCTAAACTGACAAGCCATGATATAAGTCAAAAGATCTTTAAAGCGGCTCTAAACTCCAACACCTAAAAAAACAAACAAAAAGGAAAAGAAAAATGCATACATACATACATGTGTATACATGCACACACACAGAGACACATACATGCACACACACACACACACACACACACACACACACACACACAGGACCTATAGACATGTATACTCTGTAACAGCACAGACATCAATGTAAGGATACACAGGGCTCTCCATTGAATAATCCACAGACCATTAGAATACAATGTGGGTCGTTACTATGCCGATAGATAATTGGAATGTCTGTGACCACAGAACCAGGAGCATTTCCTAGCCGTCAATCAATATCTCAATTAATGATTGAATCAATCAATTACGACATCCAGTCTTGATTGGCAAGCGTGCAGATATGTGCATATCAGCCTGATCTTGACCTGTGTGAAGTGTATACTATAAAGATGCTGTGAGGCCACTTTCCTCTTGTCAGGATATGCGATTCAATGATAGCAATAACTGAAATTATTAGAACAATATTACCACTAAATTATCATTGGAGGAATATATATATTCCTATAAATAGCGGAACGTTCCATAATCCAGTTATCAGTATAATTCTTCTTTTTTTTTTTAACTATCGATTGTTGGGGATCCAGTACATCAGTAAATAACAACTTTTGGGTCAAGCATAATTAGTCTCAGATCAAAATGTGCTTGTCCATTATACAGGGCTTTCAACTGTGATAGTATGCCTTTAATCAGAGAACATACATTTACATAGGATAATATTAAATGAATTACTATCAACACCATGTTGTAATACATGACCAAACATGGTGATACAGATAAAAACTGACATGTTTGATAAGCGCCATGGACAATGACATGTTCATACATATGCCCTATGCATACTAATAGATTAGTTTTTAGGGAGATGTCATAGGACTATGAGAAGTTAGATTAGTTTTTAGGGAAATGTCATGGGACTGTGTATTGCTCAAACATGTCAATACTATACTGTAAAATGGGTATCATTCACGCATCTGTATTTTTCATGAAATTCACGATCTATGTTTGATTGTGAATAATAAGACTTTGTTTTTTTACTTACAATAGCCACTAATTTAATCACTGAAGACAGTATTACCAATTTATACCTATCCGGGACTAATTACTGTTGCATACGTCAGTGACCACTGCACATGTGATTATTAATAGATTAGCCTGTGAGTAGGATCCGTGTTTGGTGAAGCTGTTAACTTGTGACCAAAAATATATATATATTTTGACATACTAGTACTTGAACAACGTGAATTTAACAAATCGTGAATATGTTTTTTTCCCCATAACTTTTGCAAAATAGTGAAAATTGCGAGCCACTAAATAAAACCGTTTTACACCATAGTAATACTATAAATCCCCCTTTACAGAGTTAAAATAAGCAATTGATTCAACCAGTTTCATTTGACGTAAACAATTTCAAGTAATTTCGAGATAATTCCCACTCCTGTTTCCTGATCTCAAGATGACCACACTGACACATGTTGCCATTGTGTTGTTATTGAGTCATATCCTGTCTGCTACTAACACCCAGATCCACGAGCAACTTACTTAATCTACTACATTCAGTAGTAAGTACAAATACTTAAATCCCCTATAGTTTTACATGACATGCATGGAGACACCTATACTAATAATGATAATAATATTAAATAATAATATTAATAATAATATTTAATAATAATAATAATAATAATAATAACAATAATAATCATAATTATAATAATAATATAAGTAACTTGACCTATTTGATCGAATATAAACAAACATACTACACATGGAATGAAAAACGAAATTCAATTTCATTAATTTATAAGACATTTGCCAGTGTTCACCATAAACACATTTTCAGATTGTTGGGTCTCATTAATAATGATTCTGTCTTTATAGCTACATGTATCACCAAATATTTTGACTACTGGTAAATAGTATTTTAGAGTAGCAGTGTCAGAAAAATGGAACAGGCAAAAAAAGCACATATTTTACATGTTCTGATGTACTTCTTCACATGTGGGACAGTCAACACTGCTGTGCTGTCTTTCTAACCTCACCCTTCTTAGTACATAAAATAATATTTTACCAAATGATAGCTTGTATAAATAGGAGTAATTTAAGGGGATTTCTTAATACTACATATACAGTATGTATTGTGAAATATACTAATAAATGTCAATGACTTTCTTCATGTATATATTTTGTACAAAATGGTTAGATGCTTGTGATATCAGACCTTTCAAAATAATATATTTAACTATAAACTTATATTTTAAGTACATGTATTAAAAAATGATAAATGTTCTTCACTCTGTTTCACAGCAAAACTAATTGTATAATATATTTTATCATAAAAAAAAGTTCACTGAAAATATATCATGCAAATACTACTGGTAGTATATTAGTTGTTTAATGTTGTAACATTTTAACCCTGTTTATCGTAATACCTCCCTGAACACAAAAACACAATTGCCATTCTATACCAAAACTCTAGAGGTGATCGCAAACAATAGTTTAATATGACACATGTTACACATGATTGCTAACTATGTGTACGTATTCCTGGATATATACATGCGACTCACATACAATAGAACTCAGTTCTTCCAGTGGTTGATCGTCATGTCGGCAGTTTCGAACCTGGTTGTAGTTTCCATGCACCCTACGGAAACTCTGGGATACGGGTTGGAACACCCAGCTCATAGGCACCATACCCCACATTCACATTGGCAGGTGAGATCTGCAGAATACAGTGTTAAATAGAAATATTAATTACATAATTAATTAAAGGAAAATGTCTGCCATGATTAATATCTTGACAGTATCTTATACTAATAATTTCTTATTATTATTATTATTGATACATTTATATAGCACAATTATTCGGAATAACTGCTCAAATGTGCTTATTACTCTGGTCAATGGATATGTGCACTCAAATTCCTTCTCAACTCACTGGGGAGTATATACAACCTGAGCTATGAAAAACACTAATTCAATCAATATAAAAACATCTAAAACTGAACATAGATTCTTTCTGAATTATAATGTTAATGTTGAGCCGAGTGTTGCAGTAAACCTGCAAGTATTACCTGCAAGGATAATACTACCTAACATTGAGAAGCTATACATGTTTACTGTTGTGCGGAGCAAGACCTACATGTATTGATATGCACAGGGGTAGTATGGTACACTAAACCATAGTCTTGATACACAGTCAACTGGCAACACATTGATCATATCAAGTATTGACCATGTGCCATATTCTAATTATATAACTACTGTAAATGCAACCTATAGCTCTAATGGTGATATCTAATCTATTAATCACAATTTTGTCACATATTTATGAAGTTTGACTAGTATTTTGAATAGTTCACTTCACAAGTAGACAAACAGAATATAGATGTCTCGTGTTGGAACACTATTATTGAAATAATCTCACCATATAAATCTTGATGAACACGATAAATAAACACTATCGCCAATATTCCTAATTCGTTTTATTCATAAGACACATTTTAGATAATCCCGCGCACCTGTTTGTTCAGAGGAAAAGTAATCCATATCTCTACCTAGAATACTTGTTATAAGTTCGCTAAATAAAGCACATCTCTGGTTTTCAAACTAACAATTAAGAAATTGTTACATTTAGCGTGTAATTGTTTGAAAGTGTCATTTGTTTACAAAACTTTACACACCTTGACACACTAGCGTGACCTCGCACGGAATGCTGGGTACGCGGTGACGTCACAGGTCTAGCAGGGAGTACCTTTCGAAGTAGCCAAACCGCATCGTTCACTTTCCTCAATGTTAGCTAAGTAATTACGACTTTACAGGTATGTAAAATACACTTTCACATATGTAGCATAACGTGCAAATGTAACCATGACATGTATTTTACGCGACGCGCTCTAAAAATAGCAAGCGTCATCAGTTTATGACCCACATTGGTTTGAATCATCAATGGCTGCCGCCATGATTGTCTGTGCAGGTTGTGATGAAACCATATCCTGCTTATTCCATTGATGTCGCTGTGTGTTAACTGTTTAGCTAGACTGGGCCGATATTAATAATACTACCCAGTCTATGTTTCCGCATTGTCTACTTTAGAATTTGTCGTCCTGGTTGCATATTTCTGAATCCAAGGTAAACTGGCTTCGGTTGTTTGGTTTCGTTTTATGAACAGGTGAATGTATCGGCGAGCGTTTTAGCGAGTACAGGAAGTCTTTTATGTATGATTCTGATTGCATCTATATGTCCCCAGAACGTGGCACGACTATACTAGTAAACACAGACATAATCTTCATTCTAATTAGTAATTTCTACTTAGTTTGATACTGCTAGGTGTAGTTTGGATTTGAAATCACCAGGTGTAAAAGGATATTGCATTATCATTTCTAATCTAATTAAATCAGCTGTTTGTCTATTGCGACATAATTTTATTTCACATTTTATCGTCAGCTTGTAAGTTTATATAGTTATCTAGAAGTACAAGGCATTTCGGTTGACAACTTGGTGTGAACTGAATGTTTCCTGGTTCTCTAATAAGGCATGTCTATCTGGTGACACATACATTTCCACATCCTGTCCATTGAAGGAGTGGGGATGTAGATATTTACAATTTAGTTGTATCTAGTCATGAACAGTATTGCATCTAGTCATGAATGCTGAAGTAAATGTAAGTTGTATTATTTTCAATTTCAGGCAAATCCAAACAATTTGTGTACATATGATTTCAATATATATATATATATTACTACTGATAGAACATACATATAAGACAAGTCATTATGCAGCGATAGAAACTAATTTTAAAATGTACTAGTCTGAATAGTGATACAATAACAAATGCTATGAATTTCTACTATGTAACTACCTGTAATCCTTAGGATACCTTTAATCATGTTAATCATTGAGATTAATGGCCTGGGCTAGAGGACTAGTGTAAATTTTTATCCCTGATTAATGTGAAACTGTTCACTGTTACTACATCCTGTTTATTACAGGTAAAATCAGAGAACTTTGCAGTCATTATTTATATCTAGTCATGAGCTTGTTACTGTATTATTTTCAATTTCAGGCAATGCCAAATAACTTACCACTGATCTGGTTTAAACAGTTTGTAAATGTGACGTAAATTACTAATACTATAATCCTGTCTATTATATTTCAGGCGAAGGCAGAGAAAAGCCCGGACAAGAACATGAGCAACAAGAAGTCCCCTAAGAAGCAACAGACGCGGTCGTCCAAGGAATTGACCTGTACTGTTGTCCTCTTGGATGGAGAGAACTATGAAGTACCGATTGACGTAAGTATTTTATTGCCTGTACGCTACACCATACAATGATGGCTTATTGACATATTTCATGGTCACACATATTGGTATCTGAAATTTTGTATATAGACACATAGAATGAAGCATGCAATTTTTTTAAATTATTTTTTTTACATCTACATTTTCTGCATGTACCGCTAGTTTCCAATATTTTCATATATTTTCTTATCACACGATGTAAAATAAAAATATCAATATAACAGTTGATACTAGTTTTTTCGGATTATCCTTTATTAGTTGATACTAATTGTAAATATCGCCACATATGGTTGAAAGGTTACCGTTATGACATAAAACAATAATAGCAGTTGTAAATATATGTTTTTGTTGCATTTTCAGAAAAATGCTGTAGGACAGAAACTGTTTGACAAAGTCGCCGATCATCTCGATATTCTGGAGAAAGATTACTTCAGTCTCACCTACACTGATGATCGTGACCCTGCCCATATAAAGGTGATTATTTTGTGATGAAATAATATCAAGTTATTTTTTCACCCCCCAAAATAAAGCAGTATCTATTTCTCAAAATAGAAACAAATCTATTTTAAATTTGGTGTTCATATCTTCAAATCACAGCTATTGTATTTCAGACTTTCTATTTATATTTGTGGATTTCATATCATACCCCCCAAAAAAGGATATTCTAAAAATTGGCGTTCTGTTCATGGATATTTTGTTGATACATTGCTGGATTATTAACGATGTACTGTGGATTTTCACGTGACTGTGAACAAGATGGTGATTCCTTTCTGGATAACTATTTCAAAGCTATTGGATGTTACGGCCTAGATTGTGTTCCAACTTTTCTTCAAGAGTGCTGGATATATTCGTGTTCTGTGCTTCACAATATTGGACAACTACACAGTGTTTGCTTTTGTTTTCACCATTGGATATCTTCCTTTTTTTCAAATTCCTGTGCTATCAGGGAGTACCAGAATCTGTGAATCTTCTATATTCTTCCATGATGCATGGTTAACATTTTCCATGCTGGAGGCAACCAGTGGGAAAAGGGTTACATTATAGATATAGTAAAATGTCTGAGGTTCTGTAATGCTGACACATGGATAAACTTAGGTTAAACATTGATATACCATAAAACTAGATGTAGATGTATGCTCGTTAAGTCATAATTATTCATGAGTCCATCTGTTGATTTAAATATTGACTCAGATAATGGAGATGTTTTGGTATGAAGTTACATTCTTAAATTCTGTTGAACATAGAACATATTCAGTACATTAACCAGTTTTAAACAATAAAACAACATTTTCACTCAAAAGAAATACAACAATTTACATGCAGGAACCTTTTCCTAGTATTTTTTAAACACCATGTTTTGGCATGAAGATATTTGTTGTTATGAAAAGCTACAAGTATTTATTACATTTAACTATGATTTATGGCATTTATAACGGAATATTTGTACACAATAAAGATGGCTAGATGATGGAGGTAACCAGTCTACTACTTTCACTAGACTGCTATAAGCTGCTTATCACACTTGGCTGCACATACCACAGGGCTTGACCTCTGACCTGCATAAGTCACATTCCATATGCCTATAATGCATGCAGGTGGAAAGACAATTGCCACTAACAGGGCTGACCCATTGTAATTAGTTTGAGGTACTAATTAGCAGGAGGTGCTAATTACTCCTGTTTGAAGTTTTGAGTTGAAAGGGGTTAATAGAGAGCATTAGTTTTTTTGTAATGCCTTTTTATGTGAATGGGATTTTATTCTGAATTTAATATACCAGCTGTACACCTTCGTGACACTAACTAAAATTCTCTCTCGGTAGGTGCTCCCCACACACACACACATATTTACATATAAACAAAACCTTTCTATGTATACACTGACACCATTAACACTAGCAGTGCTGCATGTACATCATGGGGAATACGCCTTCTGGGCATTGAACTTGCCTAGGGTTAATGGTAATGGGCTTTAAGCTTGTTACATGGGTTACCAGTATGCAAGATGTATTATATCAGTACATCTGGAGGGTAATCTGTAGAGTGATAAGCATATCCGCACCGGTAGACACCAGATTCTGTCGGCACCCGTGTTCCGAGATAACCAGTGTCTGCTGGCTGTTTCCCCTCCACTGATCCCTAGGTGTGTGGTGTTAGGTATGTACACTATGCCACTGTGTATTACCGTACACAAAATTTGTAGTGCGGTACACAGAGACGCAGTATGTGTACAGGGTCCTGTCACAGCCCTCATGTGTCTTGAGTCATCAGATTATTAGCACCAACTGCCACTCGGTAGTCTGGCCAGTCATCCTAGGTCAGTGTACATGCTTGTGCATATGTCATGGTGGGGTGTCCAGTTTTGGATCAGCTATAATTATGTCTGGTTTTTCATTTTTACCTGAATGTGTGGATGTTAGTATTGTTTTTCATCGTCACGTATCGTGGGTGAAAGATTTCTGCTGTGACGTAAAACTAATTATTCCACATACATGGTGGATATCTACTGTGTATTACCGATAACATAATCAACAGTGTTGATTATGCATAATTCGACGATTGTGACGTCATCGCCAGACAATGAAATAACGTCA
>JAUTBV010157725.1:0-10245 GCA_032361325.1 Lepetodrilus fucensis | reverse complement strand
GGCAACGGTTGGCACGGTCGCCCTGGCCAACGCGGTGGAGACCCAGGTGCCCGTGTACGGCGAAGTTGTTGCTGGGCTCAACGCCACCGGAATTGGTTTCTTGGCTGCCACCATCCCCTTTGCCACGCTGATCATCATCTGGGGACTAGATAATTCAGGGGGAGACATCATGCTCATGCGACGGGGAGTGATCTTGGCTTTCGTGTCGGCAGTGCCAGCGGCTGGCCTGCTCTGGCTCGGCTTTGATCGGCCATCGATCTTTGTCGGCTACGCCTGTCTAGGTGGGGTCTTCGTGCTCTCCACCACCGGGAATATCGTCGCCGGTCGGCGAATCCCCCCAGAGATCCGGGTGGGCACCTTCGCAGTCCTTCAAGCATCGGTTTACGTGTCCGTTGGGATCGGGGCCTTTTCCGGTGGGGTGGTATCGGAACGGACCAGTCCACGAGTAGCCGCTGGTGGGGCGATGGTCCTGGCGGCAGTGGTTTGCCTCGTTGCCCTCGCCGCCTTGCGTGGTCTGCGCCGTTCGGAAGACGCGAAAAAGGCGGAACGCGTCGTATCCGCATTGAGCTGATCGAAACGCCCCGCCATTTTCTGCAAAGCTGCTGAATTTAGGTCCAGCTTGATCCGTCAGTCATCTTGGCACCCCCTTCCACACACATCGTTGGGTCGATCCTAGGTCGGGGTCCCTAGCCCAAACCCCAGCCACAGGCAGGTTCACCTAGAACTTGGTCGATGGTTGAACAACCAGAGCACAATGGGTGGTTGGCTGGCCGCTTAAAGCGGTGTTTGGCCGCCAGCAAAAGGGTGGCTAACGTACGTCGGCAATGGCCCGAATGTGTTACATCACCAACTACTTGATGGCGGCTGCCCTTGGGGTCGGCTTCGTCTTTGTGGCCGATGTCCAGGAGGCCCACGATCTTCGTGACTGGGAGATCGGAGTCATCGTCGCTGCTGGCTTTGTTGCGGCCCTCATCACCCAGCTTGTGCTGGCCCCCTTTGCCGACCGCGGCAAGATTGGAGTCCTCGCCTGGACCTCGGTGGTAGCGGGAGTGGTCGGGACAGTCGGATTTGCCTTCGCCGAACAGACCTGGACTCTGACGGCTAGCCGAGGGTTGGTGGGAATTGGTCTTGGGTTGTTTTCGGTCACGGCTCGCAAGGCCCTAATCGGGCTTGATGTTGCCGGTGGGGGAGCAAAGGTTGGGATGCTTCTCTCGACCGGAGTGGGAGGGTTCATCTCCGGTCCGGTCTGTGGGCTGGCCTTTGGCACCATCTCTTTCGCTGCACCCTTTCTCATTGTCGGAGTGGCGATTGCCATTGTTGGCCCGCTTACGGTTCGTCTTTTGGTGAGGGCGCCGATTGCGGTGGCCGAGGTGGACTACTCCGACGTGGGGGTTCTCCTGCGTAGACCACGGGTCCAGGTGGCGATCCTGGTGCAGATCATTGTCTTTGGCTTCATCGGAATCTTTGATGCCACCATCGATCGCTACCTAACCGACCTTGGCTCTTCTGACACCATGACCTCGTTGGTGATGTTGGCGGCCGGTCTCCCTCTCCTGGTACTACCCACTCGGTTTGGTTCTCTCTCGGAGCAAATCGGAGGCACCCGAGTTCTGCTACCCGGAGTGTTACTTACCCTGATGACCATGACGTTGTTTTGTCTGGCCCCGAACCCGGCGGTCGTTGGTGTGGTCGGACTGTTCCAGGGGGTTGGCGAATCGGCCACCATGATTGCGGGCCAGGTGTTAGTCCTGGAGGCAACGGGGGCTGCCCGAGTTGCCATTGGCTCGGCCATCCTGGAAACCATTGGCCTGGGGGCAGCAACGGTGACTGCAGTAGTCGCCCCCATCATTTACGGGGCCCAGGGTGAACGCTGGCTTTTCGGCGGCTACGGAGCCCTCAGTGCTGTCATAGCGCTAATGATGATCATCCGAATCCGGTCCATCAAACCAACAACAGATCTTGAAGTTGACTGGGATAGGTCGAGCAACGGTTGGATAGGCGCAGAGATTCAGGGTCCCAGATGAGTGGGGAGCTGATCGTACTTGGCACCGCAGCTCAGGCCCCGACCAAGCATCGAAACCACAACGGATACATCCTTCGCTGGGATGAACAACTGATCATCTTTGACCCCGGCGAAGGCTTCCAACGTCAATGCCTGCTGGCGGGGGTGGCACTCTCCCGAGCAACCGGTTGCTTCATCACCCACTTTCATGGCGACCACTCGCTCGGCCTGTCAGGGGTGTTGCAACGGCGGGGTCTTGACGGGGCTACTACCCCGCTACCAATCTGGTATCCGGCCGACGGAGCCCAATACCTGGAGCGGCTCCGAAGCTCAACCATCTGGCATGATCCGATCGGGATCAAGGCCATGCCCGTTGAGGAGGACGGTCCCGCTGGGTCTGTCGGTCAGCTGCGAGTTGTCGCTCGTCATCTGGACCACCGGGTCACCACCATTGGCTATCGGCTTGAGGCGCCCGACCATGTTCGGGTCCTGCCCGAGCGGCTGATGGCGGCGGGAATTGCAGGCCCCGACATTGGTCGACTCATAGCGGAGGGTTGGGTCAAGGTCGATGGGATGACCCACCACCTTGAAGACTTCAGCTGGGTGCAAAAAGGGGCTTCCATGGCTTTCATCATGGACACCCGGCTTTGCGATGCGGCCGTCGAGTTGGCAGCGGGGGTAGATTTGCTGGTTTGTGAATCAACCTATTTGGACGCCGAGGCCGACTTGGCCAAGGAGTACGGCCATCTCACCGCGGCCCAGGCAGCCAGAATCGGGACCGAAGCGGGAGCCAGACGCCTGGTGCTGACCCACTTCTCCCAACGCCATCCTGATTCCCAGGTATTCCTGCGAGAGGCAGAGGCCATCCACCCCGACGTGGTCTTAGCCGAAGATCTCGCTCGTATTGGTTTTCCCCCTCGCTGAGGGACAGCCCTTTGGAATCCTCAGGTGGACCGACCTGGCTTAGGACGAGGGGCGGCAATTCCGGCGGCCAATACGGCGAGCAGAGCGGCCCCGTACCAGACCGGCTGGTAACTGTCGTAGGTGTCCACCACCCAGCCCGTTATCGGTGCCCCAATGGTCATCCCGAACAAGAAACCCAGCATGATGATCCCGGAGAATCGGCCCGCATCTTGTTGGGGGACAGTATTGATGATGGCCAGGTGCACCACGGCATTCCAGCTGATGTGACCAAGCGCGTAGAGCACGGCGACTGGCCAAAGCACCCAGGGCCCGACCCTGGTTGCCGACAGCAGCAGAACAGAGGCAGCAACGGCAACCAGAGACAACGTCACCAGCATGGACTGTGGAGAGAAGTGATGCTCGGCCAGGCGGGCGGCTGCAATGCGGAAGACAACGCCACAGACCCCAACCACCGCAATCAGCATGCCAGCCGGAGTACGAGCCATGCCGATGATCTCCTCGGCGAAAAGGGGGAGAAACCGGCCGATGGCCCCACTGGAGGTCCCCATCAGAAAAGCGTAGACCGACATGTGCCAGACAAAAGGTGGGACCGGTGTCTTGGTGGCCGTGCCTTTCTGAGCTGTGGTGCCTAAGGATTGGACAGCGGCGGTAGCGAGCGAGTCGGTCCGCAGAAGTCGAGAGTTCACCAGGCCGAACAAGGCAAAGACTCCGGCAAAGACCCCGGTCGCAGTCTGCCAATCGGTTCGCGTCGCCAGGAAGGGGAGGGTTGCTCCGGATAAGAACAGGGCCAAGGTAACCCCCGATTGCTTGATGCCGGTGATGGTGCCACGGCGACCCGGCTCCACCTGTTGAGCAATCATGGCGTTGGTGGCGGGGTTACCCCAGCCTTGAGGAATGCCCGATACGACTCCGGCGGCGGCCAATATCCACAGGTTGGAGGAAGCAGCCATGAGGCCCATGCCGGCAGCACCAAATCCCCAGATCACCAAGATGGAGCGACGGGGGCCAATCCTGTCGGTCAACCGGCCAGTCAGAGGAGCGGACGCGGCCCCGACCATGGTGTTGATGGCCCCCACCGCCCCGAGAGCCCAACGGCTGGTACCGAGATCCTCCAGCATTGGTGCAGCCAAAACCCCAATGGCGAACATCTGGAAGGTGGAGGCAATCATGGTCGAGACCAGGACGAGCGGCAGTAGTTTGTGGCGGGGAGTTCTTGTCATCTAGCCCTGGATAGTTGGATCTGGTGGTCTAATCTGGTGGTCACTGTCTCGCCGAGGAACAGTGGCACACTTTTTGGAGTGCAGAAAGGCGTTTCGTGACACTCAAGGAGATTCCAAGCGATCTCGCCTTGCTTCGCGACGAGAACGATTTAAGCTTCGCCCGGCTTCGGGCCGGCCATGTCGAGGTAGCTACTTTGTTGGCCACAGCAGAGGCTCTGGGTGATTCGGTTCTGCTTGCGGAGTGCCTGATCACTGAGGCCCATCGAAGCGAGATGGCTAACGAGGTCACCTTGCGAAGTGAGTTAATGAAGCGACTGGAAGCCTTGCTGGAACCGGAGGTTAAGGTCGAACTCCGGCCCCTAATGCGGTGGGCCCTGGCCTTGGTGCGGGCAGCATCCCTTTTTGGTGCCGGTGAGTACGAGGAATCGTTGAAGTCTGCCCGCCAAGCCAGGATGCTCGCCGGTCGGACTGGATACCAGGACGCTCAGGCTTCCACCCTGAACATGCTGGGTGTTCTGGCCTATCGGATGGAGTCCTTCGATCGGGCAATCGAGTTTTTCACCCGGTCACTATCTGAGGATGGGACACAGCGCTCTCTTGCCATCGCTCACACCCATTTGGCGACGGTGTTCGAAAGCCAAGGAGAGCTGGAGCTTGCCCTTTCTCATCGTGAGGTAGCTCTTGGGGCCCTTGAGGGCGAGGAGATTTCGGATTACTTCCGATTTGAGTGCGATTACTGCTCAACCCTCATCTTGCTAGGGCGTTTTGATCAAGCACGAGAGCACGCAGGGAGGATTGATCAGACTCGCCCCGATGCGGTGGCTTTTGTCAGGATGATCCAGGCAGAAGGTGCACTGGCTGAGGGGCAAGAGGACGCGGCGTACACCTTTGCTGTCGAGGCGGCCGCGCTCTTCGAGGAGTTGGAGTTGGTCGCCTACCGGCGCATGGCCGTTGAGGTACAGGGTGAGGTGCTATTGAGATGGGGAAGGTATGAGGACGTCATTGCCCTGGTGGGCGAAGGGCTTCCTCCGGCCGACACCATTGGGCACCTGAAGGGTTGCGAACAGCTGGTCGAGGCTTACCGCCAACTTGGGCAATGGGAGGAAGTGGTGCACTACCAGGAACTCCTGCGCAACCATATGGAACTGAGACAAGTCGATCTTCACACCTTCCATCAGTTACAGGAAAAATCGATGCACTTTGGTGACCTGGAGGCCAAAAATCGGGCCCTGGATGAGCGGAACCAGGAGTTTGAATTGCTTCGCTCCGATCGTGAGACTCTTCTTAGTGTTGTTTCCCACGAGCTTCGATCACCCCTTACGGCCCTTGGTCTTGTTTTGCACAGTATCGAAGAACGTGTCAGCCACGGTCTCAATTTTGAGGATCGGATTCGAACTGGATCACAAATGGTCCGCCGTTTGCAGGGAATCACCAACCAGGTTGCCACCGTGGGGGAGCTAACCAGTGGTGGACTTGAACTGGAGCTGTCGGTGGTGGATCTTGACCAGGTAATCAGTCGGGTTGTGGATGAACAGCGGTTCCCGGCATCTCGCAAGACCATCGAGATCTTGGCCCCGGATTCGGGACTGCTGGTTTTGGCAAACCGGGGTCGACTGGAACAAGTGTTGACCAATCTGGTTTCTAACGCCATCAAGTTCTCGAATTCCGGCACGCTGGTGACCATTCGAACCAGGACGGAGGGGAGTCGGGTGGAAGTCCAGGTCGAGGATCAGGGACCGGGTCTGACCGCCCCGGATATGGCCCGACTGTTCCGACGCCACGCCACGCTTTCGGCTCGCCCCACTGGCGGAGAGTCCTCCTCGGGTTTGGGGCTCTTCATTGCCAAGCAGCTGTCTCTGGCGATGGGGGGTGACATCGTGGCGAATTCTGACGGACCTGGACATGGGTCCACGTTCAGCGTTCTGCTGTCGAGGTCCTCGGATCGGGCTCAGCGCTGATGAGCGACCAGACCCAAAGCTCGATGAATCCAACAGATCCACAGGCGACGCCGAGTGTTCGGGTCCTCAGGGACAAGAATCGGGCAATCGCCGAGGCACTGAGGACCGATTCTTCCTACAAAGCCAGCACGCTGATTCCGGCGGAGCAGATCGGCGACCCAATCCTGCTCGGCGAGACCCTGGCCACCGAGGCAGTCCGGAGCTACCTACGAGGTGACATCTCGGCGGCCATAGCCCACAACAAGGCCGCAGTAGAGTTGTTGGGCCAACAAGACGACGATGAAAGCGACCCCTTCTTCGGTTGGCTGATACAAACCACCGGCGGCATCACCGCCGAGTCTCAAGGCGACTTGGACGCGGCACTGCGCAACTTTGCGGCGGCAGCTGAGATTGGCCGGTCGGCCCGGATCATTGACCTGACCGCCCGATCCCTGATGGGCCTTGGCTATGTCGCCAACCGGAAGTCCGACCCGGTCACAGCCCTGGGGTACTACCTCGAGTTACTCCATCTCCCCAATCTGAACGATTCCACCGCTGCTGGGACCTACATGTACTTGGCTGAGTTGTTCGAGGATCAGCGGCAGTGGGGTTTGGCCATGCTCTACCTAAGCGAGGGGCTGGCCAAGACCGGACAGCTCGCCCCCGATATCGAGGGCGCAATGCGCGGTCGATACGCCGGGTTGCTGGCCAGAACGGGTGACCTTGAAGCCGCCGAAGAGGCCCTTGAACTGGCAGGCCAGATCACCATTCCGAACACCATTCACGCCGCCAAACTTGCCGAATCCCGAGGACGGTTTCTCTATGAGTCGGGTGAGCTGGAGGAGGCACAGCGTGTTGTGAGGACAGTGCTATCACTGCTTCGAGAGCAAGGTCAGCTAGCCCATATCGGTAAGCCTGCGGTTCTGTTGTGTGAGGTGATGCTGGCCCAGGGGGAGCCAGAGGGTGTACTCGCGGCCCAGAATGAGCTGGATTACTCCACCCTGCCGATCCAGCGAGTACGAGACCTCCTACAGCTTCGGATTCAGGCCCATCGTGAGTTGGAGCAGTTTGAAGAGGCATCGCAGTCCCACGAGCAATTCGCTTCCTTAGTTGAAGGCAATGGGCTTGATGTTCACGCCTTCTATCGATTGCACCGACAGCTAGTTGATGCTCATTCGCTGGAAGCACAGCACGCCACCCTGATCTCCCGACAGATCGAACTAACCCGTCTTCAGGACGAGTTGGTCGAGCTGATGGATCAGGTTGCCAACGATCTCAATAGTCCTCTGACTGCGCTACAGCTGGTATTTGACGCCCTTGCTCTCGATCCATCGCTGATCTCGGTGACCCAACGGCTTCCCAATGCATGGGCCGCCATTGAGCGAATCAGCCTGTTGGCCGAACTGTTCCTAGCGGCACAAGACGAGGAATCTGACACCGTTGAGTCGGCCCGGGTGTAGTCGTTCATCCCCTTAGCGGGCCTTAATTTGCGGTGAGTCCTACCCATCCGCCTGGCTAGCTCCAGACCATCCGCTGTTCCGGGATCGGGTAGGCCAGGAGAATGCCGCGGTAGACCTCGTGATCAGGACCCTGATTGTGGGGACCGACGCTCAGGGCCAAGAGAAACCAGGTGGTGAAGTCGTGGATGAGATGTTCGCCGGAAGACTCTCCGGCGGCCTGGTGCATGGGCGGCAACACATTCTCGACCAGTATTCTAAGGCCCTCGGGACCGGCGGCTCCGATGGCGTTTGCTCCTTCGGTGATGGCGGCCATTGCCGCCCGGGTCGTTTCGTCTTCGATCGTGAAGGGTCGTGCTGGTAGTCGAATCCCCGGTGTTTCGGAGCAAATTGCCATGGCGCGTTGGCAGGCGGCCAGGGCATGGACCGCCAATTGGGCCGAGGGGGTTTTGTGTGGCAGGCCTTGTAGCTGGGTTCGGATGAGTTTGCTGGCTATCCAGGGAAGGGCCGCCGTACCTTCAAGAGTCAGATTCTTGGCCGCGCCGGTAACCAGAGCGGTAGCGGGATTCGTTTGCCAACTCTGTGCCATACCCGCTGCAGTGTGGTGGGGCTGGGCCCCTGGTGCCAGAGCAAAGCTATTGCTCTGGCTGGGCCATTTGTCCTGATTGACCGCTCCGTTAGCCAGCTGCTGGCTAGCCGGCCTGCTTGGTCTTTCGCTTGGCCTGCTCAGTCTCTCGCTTGGCCTGCTTGGTCTTTCGCTTGTCCCGGCCAGCCTCTCGCTTGGCTCGCAGAGCCGCACCCCGGCTCACAGCTACCGGATCCCATTCGTCGTCGTCGGCGGGAATCAGGTCTGGGTCAACGAACACCTTGCCCATCACCGCCTCAATCAATAGGGGCTGTCCCACGATCTTGCCCGCACAGGACACGCCTCCGGCCATGGCTCCACCGATTCCGTGCCCGGCGGTGGTGTTGGCTCCGGTCAGGTACAGACCTTCGATCTCGGTCCGGTAGCTGGGTCGTCGTCGTCCCGATTGGGATGGGGAATGTTGCAGGCCGTAGGAGGTTCCGGCCGAGGACAGGGTGTAGCGCTCGTGGGTGAGTGGGGTTGCCATTTCGGCGTGGACGATCTGATCGCGGAACGGGCCGAGGATAGTCTCCGCCCCGGCCAGCATTTGCTCGGTCAGGAGTTCCTTGGCTTGGCGGTAGTCGGAGTTTCGTCGATACTTGGCTCCGCCCGCAGGCCCGTCGTCCAAGCCCCAGAACCGATAGCCACGAGGCGCCAGAGTCATGATTTGGAAGTTGGTGTGACCAGCCGGGGCCAAGTTTGGATTGTCAGGATCCTTCTTGGAGGCCATGGCCAGATAGATCCAAGCTAGATCCTCCGGCATTTCTCCAGCCTCGAGCTTCTGGTAGCTACCGATCATGTCGGGATTGAAGAATAAGTGGTAGTTGCAATTGCGAAGCTTGCTGGTCAGATCGATGTCCACTCCAAGGTAGAGCACCACCAGCCCCAGGGTCATTCTGGTGTCACGGGCGGCTTGGAGAGTCTCTGACTTCCAATGCTGCTGGTCGACAAGCTCGAGCACGGTTCGTTTGTAGTCGGCGTTGGATACCACTACTTCGGCATTAATGACCTCGCCCGAGACGAGGCGAACCCCGCTAACCCCCGAGTCCGCCACTTCGATTTCTTCCACCCGGGACAGGGTTCGGACCTCACCTCCGAGGGCTTCGATAACCTGCACCAATCGAGCCGACAGATGTTGCCCGCCACCCTCGACGTAGAAGGCCCCGTTCATGTAGTGATTGATGATGAGGGCATGCATGGTGACGGCGGTGTCGGCGGGACCCGAGCCGTAAAGGCCACTCCAATGGTTGGCGGCCAGTTGTAGATCGGGAGAGAACTCGCAGTGGGCAAAGAGGTCGGCAACGGTTTGCTCTGACCACTCATCCAGAGTGGGGGTCTCGGCCCCCGGAATCGAAAGCAGCCTGGTTTCGGTACCAACCGCTTGCAGGATCTCGAAATAGGTGGCGATCCCCTCGGCCTGGTCCGCGAATCGTTCGGCCAGCCGGTTCTGATAGTTGTCCCAGCCCTTGGGGATCAGCAGGGGCTCTCCAAGGTGGGCAGCCTTGTCGGCGAAGACCAGAGTGTCGAAGCCGTCCGGATCGAGCTCGGTGAAGGTGAGTCGGTTCTCGAGCCCAAGGGCTCGGAACAGGTTGGGGAAGATTCCACCGGGGTTGCAGTCGCCGATGTAGTGCAGGCCAACATCGAACTCGTAATCCTTGCGGTGAAAGACGGTGCAGTTGCCACCGGCAAGGTCGTGTTGTTCCAGGACCAGGACCTTCTTGCCGGTAGCGGCCAGGTAGGCGGCAGCAGTGAGGCCACCCAGTCCAGATCCGATCACAATCACGTCGGGGTTGGAGACGTCGTACTTGGGCAACTTAGATACCTCGGTATTCTGGGGCGCAACGGGTTGTCAGACGGGCACCTCGGCCCAAGATTGCAAGATTGACACTGCCAAGCTGACATGGTCAAGTTAGGGACTCAGCTTGACGGTGTCAAGCCAATCGTCTGTTTGGGCTACCGTGACCGGCATGGCCACCAACTCCACCTATTACCAGGGTGATCTTCGTAGCGATCTCCTAGATGCCGCAGTAGAGGTAATCGAGGAACGAGGCATCGGAGCGCTGAGCTTGCGTGAGGTGGC
>JAUTBV010157714.1:0-10245 GCA_032361325.1 Lepetodrilus fucensis | reverse complement strand
TCTCTCTCGCTCTCTCTCTCTCTCTCTCTCTCTCTCTCTCTCTCTCTCTCTCTCTCTCTCTCTCTCTCTGTGTGTGTGTTTGCGATGTGTGTCAAATGAGAAGCTGTTTTCATTACGTGAGAGTGTACTTGGATTTTCTAGGTTTTCACTCTAATTAGATGCTCCTTTTCCAAGATTGTCCCGAACACACGCTGACGTCAAGGTCCATGACACAACTCCACCCAGCTACAGAAAGCTAGAAAACCGATGTGTTATTCTTTATTTTTAATTTAGAATTCTACTCAGGTGACCGATAATCATTGATGGAGAAGCCTAGAAAAGGACAGGGACATTGGCTGTTGTGATTCTTAATTTTCGTTTTGCTCTTCCAGAAAACGACAATGAAACTATACAAAGCAAACACTGGACACAACAGCCAATAGAGGTTTTAGACAATCATGTATACCGGAAACAGTGATCAGCTGGCTCTTAATTACAACATGGTAACAATCATCAACAACTTAGACAACCTAAGACTGATCATGACCAATACCCATAATTCCTTATAACTTCCGCCTCTGTCATTGTTTCATGTCACGCCTGTCCGCCACCCAATGGGTTCGCTCACTTCCGGTAGTCTCGATTTCATAAGGTCACGTGACTATTAGCAACAGTTATGCCTGTAAGCCACGAGGAACATTTTGTCCAGTTTGTACGTGACGTGTAGGTGTGAGAGCAAGGTGTCAGGTGACTAGATGCCGCTATGTCCGCACGGATTTCACTGCGGGTAATGCTACATAGACATGCTACTTCAGGAAACACGTTACACTTCGGGTGTAAATGATACCAGCTACCTCATACATCAAACCGAACTAATTGGCAATCTGAAATACCTGGAAATACAAGCTTAAGAAATACAATATCGGTAAAAGTGCAATTTGAACGTAGTTATGATATCGTCACCGTAACGATATGTCAGTTGCCATGCGACACAAGTTGTAACTTTTGGAAACAATGCAAAACCTACCACAGGTTGTCGCCTAGGATAGTTTGGTTGTCTAGATTGTCCCACATCACTAGGTTGGCATTAGGCCACTACATGGGCGTGTCACCAATGCTGATACTTACATTTCTAATGAACACCATGGCGGCGTTTCCTTGGAGAGAGGTTTATTACACCACTTATATGTAAGTTGCTATACTTAGGTGGGAAAAAAAAGAAAAAAAAAGAAAACTGACAATATTGAAAACCAATGGGGCATGCCGAATATGCTTGTTGCCAAATATATTTGCGTATACAAATCAAAGGTACATATACTTTCAGGTACAAATACGTTTGGCAATGAACTATGTTCACTAGCCTTCAAGTCATGATTTGAGCATGTCTACGTTGTGTAATACCTTGACAAGAAGAGTTAGTGAGCACCAACTTTCATACTACGAGTTCTGATTTACACAGAACATAGCCAATCATATACAGATCCCAATATCTTCAATGCCCGAGTTATTAATTGGACATCATATTCCACTGAGAGCACACATATACAGACAATAGCTACGTCAAATAATGCATCCAACAATTAATGTCAATTCTTTTTCATTAAATCCAAAACGGCAGAAATTGATTTGATACCGGTTATAAAATCAATTCCACCCAGACTGCCGCTAGCATATACCGGTATCTTAGAACATCCAACGAGTCTATTCTCTCGCGAGTTCCTCGTCATGGCAACGTGAATGCTAATTGTTTTCCATCTGACAATATTAAAAAGCTCCAATAAAGACTTCATCGCGAACTAACCGAGGAGATTTCAAACCACTGCGGTGACGTTTATTGTTACGCCGGCGCAATGCGAACGCCATTGACGGAATTGACTTCCGGAATTCGGATAAGTGTTTTGTGTCATGGTTTAGAACGAATCATTGAGAGGAGTAATGGGTAGGGGTGATGGTGGTGGTGGTGGTGGGGGGGGGGGGGGTGTAGGAGGATGGGGAGGATGAGTAGTTGATTGCTGAATACAGTTATTATTGTGTTATTATATTCAATATTGGATAAACGAGCAAAGTCGCCAACACAGACGACCAGGAATAATGTCAAGAATTGATGAACAGGAATCACGAGTTTCATATTAGATTTTTTTTTTATAGCTGCAGATGTTAATATGAATACATCAATGTGGAGAGTGTTATACAAAACTAAGTATAACATTTGAAATCTAATTATAACATGTCAATTGTTCGAGTATCAAAATAACCGGTACTCTCTGAAACTACCCGATAGTTAGAATACTTCGAAAAGTCATGTCTCCATCAGATATAGGTTTGAAAGACAATTTGGCCACGATTATGTTTGCAAGTAATAGAATTATATTTATAATTATCAGGATCTTTTTCCAAAGAACTATGGTAGACCTACATGAGACGTATCTTGTCGATGGTTCTATGGGAAACACTCTCCTGTGCCAACAGTCGTACCACAACTCGAGCGTAACACTATTGCTAAACCCAGCGCTGAAATTAGCTTTTATTAATTAAGAGTAAGTCTATACAAGATCGTGCATACAGACAGACAGACAGACAGGAAACCATGTCACGTGCGGCTGTGCATTGTAAGACTGTGCATTATAAGATGCTACGTACTGCTACTAGTACACTCTGTGTAGTGCAGACATTTATAAGATGCTACGTACTGCTACTAGTACACTCTGTGTAGTGCAGACATTTATAAGATGCTACGTACTGCCACACATAGCCTCACCTGTTACAACAGATCATTCTACGGATCTCTACATGATCCTGGTATGACATTTGTATCGGGTGTCCCTTTAGGAACCTGGAAGAATCCGTAGAATCTAAGAATGATCTTCAACACGTTGTGTTGTGATATATGTGCTAGTACTGTTGCAGTACGTAACATCTCATGTGTCTGCACTACACTAAATGTACTTAGTTTGTATAGGAACAGGGTACGTAACATGTTATAGGTGTCTGGAAAGATCCGGAAATGTACCTTCAACATCCTTTGCTGTCATATGTAGGTGTACTACAGACATCTACAGGCTACACGTTAGGCCTACGTACTGCTAGGCGTACACCTGTGACAGCTGCGTGTTAGACTGGCATGCGTACACCCGTGTGTTAGACTGGCATGCGTACACATGTGTTAGCATGCGTACACATGTGTGTTAGACTGGCATGCGTACACCCGTGTGTTAGACTGGCATGCGTATACATGTGTGTTAGCATGCGTACACATGTGTGTTAGACTGGCATGCGTACAAATGTATGTTAGCATGCGTACACCTGTGTGTTAGACTGCCATGCGTACATTCGTGTGTAAGACTGGCATGCGTACACCCGCGCATTAGAGACCAGTGGAGACAGTGGAGGGGGATCACGTCCTGCTAATAATCTCCAGATTACCTGGGTCGTGCAGGTACGTTCAGGTAAAAACAACAATGAGAGGAAGAGTAGACTGGGATTGCCTGGGTTAGACCAGAGGACATACCAATCAGCTAGACCTCCAAGCTCTCGTAGGGAAGACATTTTATTGGTCTAATGAATATTCGTTTTACGAATTATTATAGACTTAAAATACTATATGTTTAGGGCTCTCGTAAGTGCCCGGTATAAGAGATCGCCAGCTGATCACTACGAGGGTGCTTACTGCTTATCTTGATTATGGTCTCGTAGTAGATATGAGAGCTTCGTGAAACGATACCCGGGACAAAATAAATTTGGAACTAGTGATGTGTAGAAACTATCCGAGTGTATATAGTAAAGACATTAGTGGATACTCATTGATGCTCAATATACACGTCATTAATCCTGTCTTACTGTAAATATGACTTATCCAACCCCACCTAGATATGGAAGATTTGTATAGGAAAATAGTATGTGGCGTCACCCACAACATAATATTAAAATGTTGCAATGCAATTAAACCCACGCTGAAAATAATATGTGTGATGAACAACGACTGGAGATACGTCTTCGTGGACGTCGATGTTGTATTGTGTCTAGTATATGTCCTAGCTCACACATGTCCTAGATGATTGGTACTGATAGACCTACCTCACGTTAACGCTGTCCAATACAGAATGACGTAACACCTCAGACTAATGCCACGACTAGGTTATAGTATAGCTGACACAGACATTTATATTAGATGTAGGTAGACCTGTTTAATATCTAACTTACAAAAGACCATCAGCGTTCTTTGTATTATTGTTGTTGTTGTTATTATTATTATTATTATTACTATTGTTGTTGTTGTTGTTATTATTCCATGTGTTGTGGCCAAGGGTTCCTTTGAAGAAGTAAATGTAGTCTGTCTGTATGTCTGTATGTCTACCTGCTTCCTGCTTGCTTTCTTTCTCTCTCTCTATGTCTGCCTACCTACCTACCCATCTGTCTGTCTGTATGTCTACCTGTCTGTGTCTTTCTGTATGTGTATGTATGTCTGTCTGTCTGTGTCTTTCTGTATGTGTATGTATGTCTGTCTGTCTGTCTACTGTCTGTCTGTCTGTGTATCTGCCTGGCAGTATTAAGTTTGTCTGTTGGCAGTATATGTACCTATTTCACCTAATCACAGTATACACGAAACTGTTGACGTTCCCAAGCAGAACGCGGAGATTTCACACACAATATTACAAATTTGTATTCATATGCTCAACTTGCTGTATAAAAAAGAGAGTGAATTTGTATAGAATTTATATCGAATACACCTCGTATTATAGAGCAGTGATTTAGGAATCAGATTTCACCATAATACACCGTTGAAAAAACTTCTTTATACTGTTGCCATGTTCTCGACAATGGATGTCGAGTCTTTGATCTGGGAAATTACTATAATCAGTGTGTCATGATGTATCAGCGGGCGCATACCGTGACCGTCCTATCTGTCCCGTCCCCCCGGGGGTGTCTGACAGTGTGACGTCACAATGGAGGTGCGGGCATGCATGAGTGACGTTTGAGTATCACAAGTATTATAAGTACTACGTAGTACTACAGATTACAAACCAACCGTTGACAAATGATGGAGTTCACTGAGTACATATTCAAATCTTGGGCAGTTATTTCATTTTTATGCTTGACTTCTCGGGAAAGTTCCCATGCTTGGCTTTCAGGGGCGTTTAAGGGCTATTGTGTATCCGAAATGCATAAAGAGCACATAGATCGCATAAATAAAGCATAGGCCTTAACACACGAATAACAAATAAATGCTATAATATTTGTAAAATTTTAAAAACACCTTTCTATACATGTATATAGAAAATAAGCCTAATAAGTACTATAGAGACGCAATATACTAATACTGGGATTTCAAATGGACAAACTATTTATCTGAAAATAATTAAAAAAGAGTTTACTACATAACATAAGTACTTTATACAACCAATTACTTATTCCACATGTCTCACTAGTCATCCATTTTTTAATATTTATATTAATATTTTAATCATCTCGATGTTCCCATATTTGTGCCAGTGGTCGTGAAAGGTTACTTTGACCATGTTCAATGCTTAGAGTTATCTCCCCCCTTAGTCAGGAAACTACAGAAAATATGAGATTTTACCGTAGTTTATTCTGGTTGTAATAAAGTGTAAACTGCAATATGGAATTGTACCCATCAAACTATATTTGTAGGTACAAAAGCTATTGTATGTGCTAAGTGCATGCACTTTGCATTTTTAACTCTAATTCTGTCCAAAACAACGTGATGTTATGCCTTTAACATGGTATGACAATGAGCTATTTTAATAGTCTGACTGTGAAAGTGCGATAACGGGGTCACATGCGTATATAATACAAATACAGCCTCCAGTTTACCGAGACCGCTCTGAGTATCTTGTAGTCAAATATATAATTTAAAAAAATATAGAAATGATTAAAGTGGCAAGATCCTTTCTTAAAGCAATATTGGATAGATATTTTTAAACAGTCTGCAACATGTTAAAATGAATACGACCAACTAGGATTTCATTTTATTCTACAGTAGTAACAACAGTAGTAACAACAGTAGTAACAACAGTAGTAACAACAGTAGTAACAACAGTAATAACACCAATAGTAACAACAGTAGTAGTAACAACAGTAGTAACAACAGTAGTAACAACAGTAGTAACAACAGTGCTCTGTGAAATATACTGTACACAATAAATACTGTGATCTGGTATTTGATGACAAATAGAAGAATAGAATAGATGACGTTGATCAGCACATGGTCACTCCTAGTCCTAGTCAACACGTATCAGTAGTTATGTATTGCTATATTAAAATTATAATGTACAATCATCCCGACATTATGCACTCAATAAACGAAGGATATGAACGTTTATATCTCACATGACACATGACTATTTATTTAATGAGTTTCGGAAAACCGCGTTGCCCCGAATACTGCTAGTTGACAAAATACGACCACATCCGACTTTGTTACTGGATGAGAGATTTGCTTCATTGTTGTTAGATGAGAGATGCACCTGGCTTGGATTAGAGCAGTGCTGATAATCACGTGATCAGACTGGCATTCCTCTTGGACGCGCTACGCTAAATCTATTTTTGCATCTCAACAGACAGTAGACAGGGTTTGACTTGCTGCTTTACCACTTGACAACTATTTAAAAATTATGCTTACGTGTTCTGGCCCCGAGCTTATTTTACTTTCTTGATTACTCTAAAGTTTTGTTCACATATCCGCAAGTCTAATTAACATCAGGTCTCAAGTTTCACTCATTAAATATTTGTAAATTCTTCTGCGAAGCATTTATAACACTATTTTAACTCGAGGTTCCTCCAGTCTCCCCACTGACCATAACAATTTAACCAAGTATATATTGCTTTTTGCAATGTTGGTGTGCAAACTCATCGAATATCGAATACAAACCATCTAATTCGATTGACATTTCATTGATAGGCCTGCATTAGATACGTTCTATATGGGCATGGTCAGAGGGGGAGTGTAGAGCGCGAATGATATCGGAAACAGTCATGTTTACTCTGTATCCTGCACCCCTTCTTCGTACTCTACTGGATGCGGAGGAAAAGAGACCCATAACATTAAAAATGCGTTCGTAGTCGCCTCATTTATATATTACCATATTATAGCAAGGTGTTCTTGAATTATGTATTAGTTCAAAAGCATGCATCATGGTAATAATTATATCAACTTAACCATTCATGAATTCGGTACTGTACATATCCACGCTGGTTTTGGTCCTTATAGAGCTGATTCTACGGCCGCTTCACATGTGTAAAATCGTATTGAAAATATACAGTGCCACGGCATAGCTGGAAATATATGCGGGAACTGAATCAGTGTCGCCGCAGATAAGTGTTTGTATATTAACGTACTGTAAGATATCATTGACTTTCCTTGGTGCTTGTATTAATTAGCGATATACGGCAATATATATTACGACCGCTTTATCTTTTTATATATCATCAAGTATTTGTTCTGTGAACGCCAAGCCGTTGTCAATTTTATGTTTTATTGTCACATAATAACTAGTTTAAAAACAATAATGCTCAGGAAGCTTGATTTGTGATCCAGGCCATCCTCGAAACACAGGCCATTATGACTACACTTAAACTCCCTTGACGGAGGTTAGGTGTACTTATAATGACTTGCGTTTCGAGGATGGCTCTAATCATGTACAGTTAAATATGTTTAACATTAATTAATAAAATCCAGTTTCCTTTTCCATAAATTATGGAAACAGTTAGCGTGAATATATTGATGGTACAGTTTTATTTACATAGCTATTAGCCCTAACCTAACCCTAAACCTAACCATGATATTCTGGGTATAGTTTCACAGAGCTCTCTTAGCCGCTAAGTCTAAGAGAGCATAGCACTCTCTTAGTAATGTATTAGCTATCGGCAAAGAGATAGTGCTATGGTATCTTAGCGGCTAAGAGAGCTATGTGAAACTATACCCTGGTTAATATAGGGTTGGGCCCACCGCAAGCTAGCCCTAACCTCTACATGTACTTGACGAATATTGTAGCATGTTGTTAACGCATAGTTTCCGCCGTATAAAGCCAAACCTACCAATAGACTATCTAAGGATTTAGTTTGTATATTCAGTCGAACCTACCAAGCGCCTATGGACCGAAACTTGTATGTGAAATTCAAATTCCACGTGTTAAATTCCACATACATGGGGTGATCCTTAATTAAATGATGACAGGGGGAAATATAAAAGTGAGTGTTTTAGCGACAGAATACATACATCACTGCATTTACGTTGGTTGTAAATCACATAGTTGTCGGGTGTATGTAAATTATATAGTACACTGCCTTGTCGGGCATATGTAAATCACAGAGTACACTGCCTTGTCGGGTGTATGTAAATTATATAGTACACTGCGTTGTCGGGTGTATGTAAATCACATAGTACACTGCCTTGTCGGGTGTATGTAAATCACATAGTACACTGCCTTGTCGGGTGTATGTAAATCACATAGTACACTGTCTTGTCGGGTGTATGTAAATCACATAGTACACTGCCTTGTCGGGTGTATGCATATTATATAGTACACTGCCTTGTCGGGTGTATGTAAATCACATAGTACACTGCCTTGTCGGGTGTATGTATATTTAGTTTTAGATCAAAATAATGGAACATTAATAACGTTATAATATGTATCCCCTTCATGACAATAATTTGATAAAGAAACATGTAATATAAGTGTTTTAGATCACAATATTATTTGATACAAGGTAAATGGCTATTTTAGTTCTTCTTCCTTTTTTTTTGCCATCAGAATTTCAACATATTGTTAACAAATACTTGTCTATATTTTAGATCACTATAGCACTTAAAACTCCAATGTGTATAATATCAACAGTTCTTAATATCTTTTACCGTGGTTGAAATAATTTTACAAATTTTAGATAGTTACTAGTATATAATAGTTACTTTTGTAGATTGAAATGCAGTGATAGATTTTTTATTAAATGTATATATTATATTGTAGTCGACTAAAACCGTTATTAATAATATAGAACATTTATTAATGCATTGGAATATGTAATCAATTTGTTTACAAGTGAAATGGAAAAGAAAATTAGTAATTTTTATTTTTTTAAACATTAATGGTTATTTCTACATGTTCCTAAAATGTAGCACAGCAGATGCACTGTTACGGTGTCTGCGGGTCGATTCCAGTAAATGCTACGGTGAACCAAAATTCTGAACATTCTTATTGAAGACTTTCCGGGCTTGTTACAACATTGCCTTGAGTTTTTCAATACGATGTATTTACAATATGAATTGTTCATGAATTCCAAATATATCCCGGAAGAACGGAATTCTGAGGAGTGTTTGCCAGATAAGAAAAAAACATGAAAAATGCTACTTGGGTTTTATGAAATAGATGTCATGGTCTGTTTAAACGAAAGAAATTGAGTAGGAGTAGGTGATCATAACGCTGACCAGAGAAGACCCAGAGTTCATTGCGAGACTTCCGCACTTAGCGAAACTTACGTCTCAAGATTTTGGAATAAAAACGCCACCGACTGTCTGGATATAAGATGATTGCTTAGACAACTAATAAAGTTTTAAGATGTAAGTGTCTTGTTTTAGAAATATTCCGTGAATAAGAACTTATTACCAAATGATTGGTTCTTTATGGAAACGGATGAATCTATAGAAGTGCTATCATACTGTGGTGTTGGTTTTTTACTTGCATTTGTACCTTAACACTTGCTATCCTAGATGGATAGGTAGATTTCGAGATGTTCGTAATGTTTCAAATGTATTAGAATATAAGAAAGATGCATACATGTATATAGTATTATGTCGCGGCTACGTAAGACAACAACGATCACAGGTGTAACTGAACTAAGAACTTATTTTATTAATAATCGTCTTTAGACTATTCCTTTTACAAAAACAACAACATTTAAACGAATTTAAAAACAAACGATTAATAGAAATGTATCTAAACATTGAATAGTATAGGTCAGAAGTCGTATCCTTGTCACACGCCTGCATAGCTTTGCAAAATAATCTGAAATAATGTGTTGCAATACTATAGTAAATTAGTAATATTACTGTTAGTCGCTGACACACCAAGTTACTGTTTGTACGAACACTCCACATGCTACTTTACGTCATATTGCACTTATATATAATAATTTACTAAGTATATCTTCAATCCAAGAAGAAATAAAACATCTCTCTGTCTGTCTGTCTGTCTGTCTCTCTCTCTCTCTCTCTCTCTCTCTCTCTCTCTCTCTCTCTCTCTCTCTCTCTCT
>JAUTBV010157703.1:0-10245 GCA_032361325.1 Lepetodrilus fucensis | reverse complement strand
GAGAGAGAAAGACAAATGTATTGGCCTTTTCAGGATTGGTTTACCACACATATCTGCCTTTATACAGTACAGTAGTACTTAGGCCTACGTGTACTGGGTATCGTTTCTCGAAGCTCTCTTATCCACTAAGAGACCATGTAGCGCTCTCTTTGCAATGCCGATGGCTAACACTGCTAAGAGACTCAAAGATAGTGATATATGCTCTATTAACGGATAAGAGAGCTTCGAGAAACTATACCCAGTGCATTAAATAAATCACATATGAAATAAACTACAAACAATTTCATTCTTTAAAATTTCAACATCATAATTTGAAATTATTCATCTACTTTAAATATAATAAAGGGAAGAAAAGGTATATGTGCTCATATTGCATCCTTATAATTCCAGGCGTCATATATGTAGCATATTATTATTTATGAAACCGCGCAGCACTTCTATATAAATAAACACAAAATAATAAATAAATAAAATGATAAACAGTTTATACCATATACATTTAGATTTTGAAATTATATATAGTGGTCATGTACCATACTATATCCATGTGACGACGAGTGGTTTCCAATCGATGTCTGCAATTGTGAACATTGGTACAAGACTTATAGGCCTAATATAATAACAGCTGATATAGCCCCTAATTCACAAAATCTTAAATAAACCACGCCAGATCCTTCGGCATTCCCTTCCTAAAGATCGAAAATAAGAATAACAAAACCACTTGGTTTGTGGAATTTTGAGTAAATTTATCGGTCTGAAACCAATGGATCGACATATTTTTCGAACACTGGTCCTTTCTTCATTGTCTTTTACATCCTGAATATGGAAAACGTTATGTACGCATATGATGGAAACGGACATTGTTGTAATAATGTTGAGTTTGTGACAACTGCTATTTGAGGGAAGTTATACCATGTTAAATACTATAGAGCAGAGGCCTAACATGCAATTAAATATGATAACGACACTATATAAAATGTATAAGTCATGCTCGCATCAGACAGCGTAGCATGCATACTCCCCAGGGAGTTGAGAATAAATTGAATGCACACAGGTCCATCCACCGGGGTAATAATATATAGCGCTATGAGCACGCTGTAGCGTGGATTGGGCGCTATATAAAATTGCACATTATTATTGTTATTATTACTTTTTCTTATGTCAAAACTACATATAGGTCCTGCTAAGTAATCTCAGGAATTCAATGTATATTATATATATTATGTAGGCTACTTAAATACTGCATGGTGGCTATGATATGAATAAAATACTACATGGTAGATATAGGATATAGCCGAGATTTGTCTGACGAAGTAAATAGGCTATTATTCTCCAATCTGTCCATGTGTTCTACATCAAATCTCGTAGATTTAAGCTCCGAACGTCTTAATTTTTAATTAGCGCTTTCTAAGTCAATGTATTACATTAATTAGCCTAATGTGTTACCAAAAGTGTCTGGAAGTCGGTCCCTAAAGGTAATGGAAATATGTGTAGATGTAGGCCTACTAACATTGATTTATTTCAATGTTACCTTGACTTAAAAGCAAACTGTATCATTTGTCGAGAAGCAGTATAAAATAAACAACTTGATTACCCATCCTCATTCATTTCTTTTGAATACAAATATGTTTTAACCATTATATACTACTCAAAAGTTGCTAGGGATCACTATAAGGGTGTTATTATATTATATATATTATATTAAGGGTGGTATTATTATTTTCTAAAAGAATGGTACGATCAGTAGCTAATTTTGGGTAGTATATATTATCATGTAAATAAGGGGTGCGTTCAAAGACACAAGGGCTGAGTAAGCCGCTTACCTAAACTGGTCCCCTGTCCCATTTACGGTTAAGACCGTGGCTAGTTTGGTAAGTCGCTTGCAAGTCCTAGTGTATTTGAACGCATCCCTGTTGTATCTTCTATACGTCCTTGTACAATATAGGTTCTCCCACTCTACATCTTCTGGCACCACACATCCATTTCCCCACCATGTTTTACCCCTAAGTAGGCCTATAGTTTCGGTGACAATAAGAAATAAATACGAGACACAATACCCTTTGACAATAAGCTTGGTTAATTTGTGTTCTTGCCATGCAAGCATATGTCTGCATGGTCTACTAATAAGAAATCAAAGTGTAATAAATAATTAGATAGATAGCCTATATCTATACATTATTTCAGTTTAGAAATATGTAATATTATATCCATCCTCATCATAAGACTATTTACTTTTGTATGGCCCGAGGCGATTGAGTCTCGCGATAGTATACCGGTATGTTTCTGTCCGTGTTTGTCTACAGCCTATTTGTACATACTTGATCATAATTATATCATCCCTGGCATTCCCTGGTAATATATTAATTAGGCCTATGCTATTTTTAATTATTATTATTTTATTTTTATATGGGGCTTAGAGCCTCTTTCTAGATTATTTCGCGTCTACAGCCTATTTGTATATACTTGATCATAATTATATATTATCCCTGATAAAATATTAATTATGATCGTTTTTAATTATTTTTCTATATGGGGTTTAGAGCCTCTTTCTAGATTAGTTCGCGGCTAGCGGAAGAAGGAACTGCATGCATCATCCGTAGCACTGAATGTTGCTGGTACTGGCAGGCCAAGGATAATAACACAATCATACATACGGTAGTAGACTATAAGAGTTATGAAAGCTTCAATACTCATCATAAGTTCTCTTGTCCCAAATGCTATTTCTCATTTTCCATTCATATGATAAGAATAAAATGAAAAGTCACTTATTATCTAAGCAAATCGTCAGACAATATTACTTGCATTATATCTAGTAATTTGATATATTTAATAACACAAATAATAACATTTACGGTTAGGAAATATAAATAAGCAGAGATTCGAACTGTATAAAAACATGATATTCTAGAAATGTGAATTTCGCATTACTCCCACTTGCAAAATATTTCCCAACGTTGCCGGGAGAGGGCGCGGTATGGACAATTTTGATTGGTTGCTATATATAGACATACCCTCTTTTCCGCAAGTAAACAATGTCGACAACTCGATTACGGATGACTCTTCTAACAGTTATCTATTGTTAAAATGATAACTGTAAATGCTTATACCTTGCATTAGTTTGGAATGTAAGTAGTATTCATTTGCCAAACTATTCCAGCTTTAGCATGTTTACTGTTCCGTCATGGCAACGGATTCACGTCGCGTTCTTTCTGCACGAAAATAGGTCGGACTCAGTCGGGGGAAAATTGTTTACAAATAGCAACAACAAAAACATTGTGGTAACTGCAATACAACGAGATTTATCCTCTATCTTACTGATCACCTGGCACTGTCATGGGGTAGTATACGTTAGAACAACATTTGGTCTGGTTTCGCACGCTTGATGAGATCTACAAGAACTGTTACAGAAAGCTACACGAGAAGTGGGCGTGTCACTAAACAACGGTGTTGGTACATGTGGCATGTCATGACATAACAACTAGATCTATTATGTATCCAATATACGATATATAACTATGATACGGTATATTGCGATCTTATTGGTTGAGGTATTCTGGAGAAAATCCTATGGTATCACGTGTTAAGTCATTTCTAATACTATCAGAGGATGGAAAACCCCACTATCAGACAAGATAGAAAAATATTACTATTTTAATGCATTCTATACCACCCCCTTTACTTCCAGAACAATGTCAGCAGACCACAGAATAATGGTAGAACCGAAAAAACAAGAAAGGTTGTCCATCACCAGACTTCCTGATGATGTTTTGATGGATATATTTGTCAAATTGGATGGCCCGTCCCTGAAGCAATGTTGTTTAACTTGCAAGCGTTGGAAGTCAGTGATAAATTCTTCAGAGACAATATGGAAAAAACAGTGCCTACAGATGGAGGACAGTGAAGCCAAACAATATCTGCTCAAATCCAAAGCTGAAGGAAACTCATGGAAGGTAACAAAAATAATATTTAATAATAATAATAATAATAATAACAACAATAACAATAATAATAATAATAATAATAATAATAATAGTCCCCTTGTATAGCACATAGCTACACACACAATGCATGCTCATAGCGCACAATCAAATGATGAATTAGTCCAAATAAGCAAGTCTGAATATAGATCGGGTTTGAGTTTAGATTTAAAAGCATAATGTCACAGTTGATAAACATGTATAATCGGACAAACAAATTTCGATCTCAGACTAACTATGCTTGATTTATCCACCCCAAAGTAATATTTTATATTAAATAGGGGAATGGCCCGCTATTTATCTAGTCATTGAAGCATCTCTGTTCTAAGCACGAAAGCTGCGAGCAAACAGAGTTATGTCCCTTTGCATCATCTCTAAAGAGCCGTTGGCCGTGTTTGATTTAAACCCAACTGTAAGAGTCGCAGAAGGATTGCAGTGAAGATTTGTGAAACACACAGCGGTGGAAAGCTTTTTGGAAGTACAAACATGATTTTATGTATGTCAAGTGAATGTACCGGTACTTTGCAGTTATACCTAAGAACTAATCCAAAACAACCATAAATATCTGTGATATTATACCTTTAAATGTCACAAAACTTTTTTATTTTTTATTAGAAGGTATTCTATTAAAAAATGTAAATGTTTAAAACAAGTTGACCTGCAGAAAATAGGTACCTTCCACGAGTTGTTACCCAATGTACTTTTAGTTTATCCATCTAATCAAATGAAATGTCAATAAACCATGATTGTATGCCCTTAAAAACTAATATGTTTTTCCCCCATTTTCAGAAATCCTATCAGCTTAACTATGGCAACAACCTGATAATTAGCAAATGGAGAAAGGGTGCGTTCAGTAACCCTAAAGACCTGCTGGAACTGCCACTCAAGGTGATGTGTCCTATGAGTGCCGATACATGGGCAGAGATATTCCAGACGGAACTAGAACGGTTGCACATGTAGGGAGAGATAATAATGATAATACTACCAATATTAGTCTATTTAATAGCATTATAAGCCATGTATGAACATGCTGGAACTGGAATGGTGTCACACATACACA
Organism: Lepetodrilus fucensis; assembly: GCA_032361325.1. Taxonomy (NCBI): domain Eukaryota; kingdom Metazoa; phylum Mollusca; class Gastropoda; order Lepetellida; family Lepetodrilidae; genus Lepetodrilus; species Lepetodrilus fucensis. Next base: position 5,208 of record JAUTBV010157703.1, on the reverse strand, counting down.
GGGAGATATTGTACCAGTATACAGCTGACAGTTGATATTTTGATGCCCTTTTCAGGACTCTAGATCTTTCAGGTATTTTATCCACTATAAAATGATAAATCAAAAGTCAACCATTTTAATGTGGATTATGTTGTCGAAGTATGAACTTTCCTATACCAGTAGTAGGTACAGGTGAATTTATAGTTTGCAAGGTAAAGTTTATACTATAGAAACAGACTTTGTTAATGTAAAGTTTATCTTACAGAAACAAACTAAATGGTAATATCTAAATCTACTGTATATCAATTTAGCAAAGAGCATTCATATGTTGTCAATGGTCAATGTATATGAACTAAGGAAAATAGCTTATTTACTTAACTTATAACAAGAGGTCTGTAGTGTATTTGCAATATTCAGTTGTCATGATGGATATTTATATAATGAATTATTTTACACAAATCCAGCTATCATGACGAAACAACTGTTAAATGTCAAGTAACTCTAGTAACACTAGTCTAGTACTTGATGCAGATACTAATCTGATATTTTATTTATTTACATGAATGCAATATATTTTGGTTGTGTGAACCAATCAGATTGACACTGTAGAATAACTATTGTGTTCTTGAATATGAATTTTATTTTAGGTATGATTTGGTTTCATGTGTTTTTATGAATACACAGCTTATATTTAACCCTCTCTCTACCTGCTGGATTAGGCAGTCACTGCTCTTTAAGGCATTTCTGGTTGCCTTCAGCATGGAGAGGGTAAAGTAAGCTGTTAATATGTGATTGGCATAGTTCAGGGTTTGATCCAACATATTTTTACTGTCACAAGAAAGAGTATCTTCCCCCATGTCTGGCATTGCTTGAGCTTCCTCCAGCATTGCTATTCCCTGTTGACTGTACACTACTTTAGTATAGTCAGGAGAGTTATGTGCCCTTATAAATAGTACCAGGGAAGGCTAGAGGAATCTCAGCTACCCATGACTGTGATCGACATATTTATTTTAATATTGCTGAGCAGTAATATCAATATGGAAGAGAGAAAGTGCCATAACTAGTATTTATCTGTATTGTTATTTATTTTAATGTTTTAGTAAAAAATAAATATTGTTTATGTTTACAATCAGTTGTTGAGCAACAATTCCATTGACATGTTTGTCATATTTGTAGATATTTCAAGGAAATTTCAAGGAAATATCGATTTTGTAATTAGAAATCTATGTAGTGTGTTTCCATATTGAACTATGATGGAGCGGGAAGTGGTTATGCCATATAATGTCCTAAAAATGAGAATCAATGTAAAAGAAAAAGATAAGCATATCATGTTGTCTCCCCAACCTCTCTCCACATACACCCAATCCTGATTAACAAATACTGTAAATCACGAAATTAATGCGTCACTAATTTAATGCGACCTCCAGATTTTAGACGTAAATGCAATACCAATAAAATGTGAATAGCCATGTCTCCATTCATGTCTCCATTCATGTTTCCCCCTCCCTCGGGCACAGCAATTAAATGTGACATTACGGCGATCGTATTTTTCGCATTAATATTCTGCTCGCATTAATTTCATGATAAAACGTTATGTTTAATGATATGAATATCTGTGTTGTCAATATCCAATATTGCTTGTGTGCTCGTATTTCTTCCATGCCCTAATTCTCTGAATGTTGGTTGTATCTGGCTATATATTTATTTATAATGTATTTACTTTTGTTACCATGTAACTTACCACAGCCATTGTTTGTAAAGATGAAATAAATAGAGCTGATTAATACAATAATGTTATTTCTTTAATATATTTTATGCAGACATTGGTCGTAATATCTACCCGGACAGTACAAATAACATTTAACATGACCAGAGTTTCCATAAATACAGGAAATATATACATATAACATATAGCTGTAAATATTTACACGCAACATACAACACAGACAATATTAATTAACCCTCTCCCTGCTGGATTAGGCACAGCCACTGCTCTTTTGGGCATCTCCGGCTGCCTTCAGCATGGACTGGGTCATCCCCGAAAACCCAAGCCATTATGACTACACAGACCTCCGTCAAATACCCTGGGATCACTGCCTATATAGAACTCCATTTTGGCTGAGGAAAGGTTAGCATGAATATTTATATAAGCAACCAATCAGAAACTAGACATGCGTCTGGTGCGTGGTGGTTACGTGACTTCTTGTAGTGAGCTAGGCAGAGATAACTCTGAATTGTTGCCATGTTTTCTTCATAACGACGATGCTAACCTTTCCTCAGCCAAAACAGAGTTATATATAGGCAGTGATCCCAGGGTATTTGACGGAGGTCTGTGTGGTCATAATGGCTTGGGTTTTCGAAGATGGGACTGGGTTAAATCGCACAAGTCATCTTCATAGATTTGCAATATTGATCATATTCTATAAGAAATGTTTCTTTCAACAATACTAGCTGTCTGTATTTAACCCTGTCCCTGCTGAAGGCAACCGGAGATGCCCTAATGAGCAGCGATTTTGCATAATCCAGCAGGGAGAGGGTTAAACTGCAAGGAAAGCCTCGCACATGTCTTGTCCAAGCAACATGGCAGTAATGATCGCCATTGGATGTGTGATGTCATTGTACTATCCCTGTTCCATCTACACAGCCTTGCTATTAGGAGCAGACGGACAATAATGTGGTTTCGTTCCTTTTACAAAACTATGTCTTGAAAGTAACGTCTCCAATGGCAATGAGATTGAGGTATTACATCTCTATCGTAGAAAGTTGTGTCATTCAAGGGAAGATAATCCAATACTCCAAACACTGTACTATGGTGAAAGGAGCGTTCCCAGTGAGAATGAGATATTACAATGTTGGCCTACTTTGGGCGGTTACGCTAGTTTAGCCCGGAAGTGTCATTGTGCATGTCTAGTTGTTGCTAGACAAGCTTTCGTGCTTCGTGGGCCGTCCTATAGCACGTTTGTGACGTCACTCTAGCATTGCTTTTGCGATCTTGCGCGAACTCTAGATCCTCGAGAAACCGCCCAAAGTAGGCCATTGTATGATTTATGTCACTCAAGGGGAGATAATCCGATGTTCACTGTTTGGGGTACATTTGGACGACGCAGTTCTTCAAGGTACTCATGTAGCGCTCCCACACCGGGCGCAATGGCTGACATCCTCTGGAACATAGACATAGAACATTTAGACATCATTTCTGGAAATAATAATAATAATTAATAATAATGTGAACATTTATATTACGCCAAATCAACACCCTAAAACATGCTCATAGCGCTACATTATTACCCTGATCAATGTGCACTCATTTCACCATCTCAACTCCCTGGGGAGTATACAACCCAAGCTGCCAGTTAATGCGCTAGAAGGATTACATTAACAATTCCACCTCATCCTAATATTTCACGTGGGCAACACATGATGCATTTACTATTGCTTCAAGATACAATTATAATTTACGTAGTATTGCAAACACTGCATGTTGGAATGAATGTTTTCTGATTCTGCCAGTGTGAATTGTACCAACAGTTACCTGATAAAGGGCATAGATGCAGCAGAGGTCTTGTATGCTGTTAGGGCGATGTCGACATCTTTCCGCGACCATTGGTTCTGTACACATGGCTCTATCAACTGTAACACACATAATAACTGTGGAGCTAGGACTGCAAATTAGGGAGGCAAATTTACCATCAAGACATATGCATCATATTATAGTTTGGCATGAAATGCATTGACACCTCTACCTCGCTTGTGTGAAGAAATGCACCAGCACGTGCAATTTGAGCTAGTTTGCTTGTTCTGTCTTTCGGATGTCACCCCTCTGCATAAAATAATACTTACTCAAAATATATAGTGATTGATATATAACAGATTTCTTTTATTAATGGTGCAAACATTTTCTTTTTTTAATAAGAAATTGAAGTTTATTTTTATTTTTTATATTCCATAATGTATGGAATCTACCAAATGGGTGTCAATGCATTTCATGCCAAACCATAGTCTTGAACACTTTGTATACATATTGAATTGTACAAGTACATACATCTACCACTGTGACTATGACACTGATACATTAGGGTTTTTGATAGATTGATTTGGCGTTCTATGCCGCTGCAGGAATATTTCACCCACTTGTGACGACATCATTAGGAGAGAAGACAACTCCACAGGAATTGTAGATTATAAAAGTGTTGATGTGCGCAAGTGTCACCTCTTACCTTTTCATACAAATCCAAGAAAATGTCTTTAGACTCTCTCGTGTGGTTCAACCCATAGGCAATATTAATGATATTTTTGGAAAAATTCTAAAAATATAGAATAATAATTTAAGAGATTAAAATGAAGTGAAGGTGACAATGAATCATGAACACACCATTTTACAAAACAATGTCAATAATAGAAAATGTATTACCAAATTTGTACCAACATAAAAATGAGAATCATTTAGTAGATATTTTTTCAGTTAATGAAATATATTTACTAACACATTGAGAATATTCATAAGTGCATAATGAAACATATTGAGAGTAAATATTCACACACAACACACAAAATTCTTACCTTAAAATTAGACTCCAGATCACAATACGATTTATCACCCATTTTTGTTTTCACAGTTTTCAGCATTAAACTTAAACGAGTAAAAATAAAATCTATGTATTATATTCCAATAGTGACACTCAGAATTAAGGAAAGGCAGGGCTCCAGACTAACATTTTGAGTTACCGGTACTAGCCCACAGAGCTAGTTGGGGCAAGTTGTAATGGCCCCAAAGGTGCGAAATGTTAAAAAGTAGGTTGCCCGCAATGCAATTTAACTTGCCCCTGTACGTTGGGCATATGTTAGTCTAGAGGCCTGAAAGGTCACAAAGGTCAATTGGGTGTCATTAAATTGTTGCTGCTTGTATCAACAAATCTAAATATAATGTTTATTAGATTGACAAAACCTCGATAACTCAATCTCACACAAAAATTGTTAGTGCAGCTTTGAATATTTACCTTTTATGTTCTTCGAAACATTCTTTTTCCATCAGACCTTTCAAATCTCGTAATTGTAGGAGGAAGTCTCTGTCCAAATCTACATCCATGTCTTCATGATCAGTGCACTCTGTAACCATATACCAATTTTATATTATTTTATCCAATCCCAATCCCCATTCCATTCCATTCCATTCCATTCCATTCCATTCCATTCCATTCCATTCCATTCCATTCCATTCCATTCCATTCC
>JAUTBV010157692.1:0-10246 GCA_032361325.1 Lepetodrilus fucensis | reverse complement strand
AGTAGTAGTAATAGTAGTAATAGTAGTAGTAGTAATAGTAGTAGTAGTAGTAGTAATAGTAGTAGTAGTAGTATTAGTAGTAATATTAGTAGTAATAGTAGTAGTAGTAATAGTAGTAATAGTAGTAATAATAGTAGTAGTAGTAGTAGTAATAGTAGTAGTAGTAGTAATAGTAGTAATAGTAGTAGTAGTAGTATTAGTAATAGTAGTAGTAGTAGTAGTAGTAGTAGTAGTAACAGTAGTAATAGTAGTAGTAGTAGTAGTAGTAGTAGTAGTGGTTATCGTAACATAGTGGTAATGATAGTGGTAGTAATATTAAGATCGGTAGTAACAGTAGGCTACTAAACATCAAGGGTAGAACATTTATAGTGGTAGTCATATACGAGTGGCTATTCAGAACGGAGACATTCATATATTCGCCGCAGCCTTTATATCCGTGGATAAAGAATTCATCCTGGAAGATTTCGGAACTCAAACACGAGGAACAGCACTATGGTTCCTACGTCTAGACGCGCCGTGACTTCACATAAACGTGTATTTGCTAGTAAGACAGGTACACCGTTCTAGACATCCGATTTAGTACTATGCCCTATCGTTATGATCTAACTCCTAATAACGTTATATAGGTCCTTTATCAAAAGCATTTAATACGACACGCTATCCACACGGAAACAGAGTCTCATCCAATGCGTTAAAGTAACTCGGTAGTGGCACGCTGAGAAGTATGGTGTAGATCCCAACGAGAGCTAAGTCCGAACTAATGTGACGAACCTTACAAGTGTCATTTAGAGATCTTGGTTGCGAAAAAGAAAATCGATGGGTATTGGTGAGCGCTCGGTGGCATTCCGCTCTCCTCGTCCGACGGTACACCTCTCGTTCATACACACACAGACACACACGCTCACACACTCTCTCTCCGTTGGTTTGTTGCAGCCATGCCGGAGAGCTCCGCTCTGGTCAGTCTTAGCTGAGTCTCCTGGCGCGGAGGCTGGATACCTGCGGTCGTGGATGTAACTAAACAGTGCTACCACTGCAGTGAGTCGAGAGGAAGGCCGATAGGAAATGCTCGGAGTAAAGAATAAAGCCTTACCTGGGGAGTCGTGCTTCTGAGGAAGGTTTGGCTACAGGGTGATCCTGTGCGCGGAGGTTTGCGCCGCTTGAATGTGGAAGTGTTTTGGACCGCAGACAACTGTCTTGATTGTCTTGAGGAAGTGCATTGGACAACCGAGGGTTGTCTTAGCAGACAAGTTTAAAAGATTGCATACGGCAAGTTTTACCAGAAGACTTGTGACATGCGTTGTGTGCAGACCACGTGGAGGGAACCAATGTCGTCTGTCCGGTTCAGATTCGATTTGGAAATTGTGATTTGATTTTTTTGATTACTTTTTTTTTAAGTGGAGTGGTGTACCCAGCCGAGTTGTTTGATTCGTGTGAGATCTTTCCTGGATTACCGTGACTCGGTTGTGGAGACGGTGTGAGACGCAAAGAAGTCGATGATGATTGTACCACTCCGCTCAAACCTTTGCAAGTTTTCAACATTGATTTTCTATTGCGCGGAAGGAGAGGGGTCCTGATAACGGAGCTCTCCGTGTCAAGGCGCTGTTGTGTGTGTGTATATATATATTCGTCTTCATTTGGAACTTATACTCGCCGGCCGAGACTTCGTATTAATGGCTCGCTGTTGGTCTTCAACGGAACCGTAGCGAGACCAACCACCTTACGCAGACGTTAATCATGGAATAAAAACCACAAGCACCTGACACTGCTCAATAAAACTTTCCTCGGGATTAATCTCTCTTCATGGCCCCGCAAGGTAATCTACTATTTGCTCAGTCTGAATTTCAAAACGGAAAGGGAACTTTCTTGGGCGGAGGCGGGGAGGGGGACACATCCAAGAACCCCCCTCCCCCAAGTTCCAGTCGTTGGGTGCCCACGTTGATTCCTCACCTCAACGACTCCTCGCGTCAGCATCTGCTGAATCAGAACGACTCAACTATGCACCTGGGTCAAGGCACCGAAATGACAACGACGGGCTCACTTTTGACCACGGCGGACTTCTTCGACGAAATCAGTCTGGGGCCGTGGGAGTTCCCCTGTGATACCAACGACACTCTGTGCTCCTTCAACCTCTCACTAGGGAACAGTACGGCCGGTGGGGGCTACGATGACCTCAAATACTGGACCATCGTGCTCATGATTGTCCCCCTGTTCACGGTGTTTGGGAACATATTGGTGGTCATGAGTGTTGTCAAGGAGCGCTCACTTAAAACAGTGACCAACTACTTCATATGCTCTCTTGCCGTAGCAGATATCATGGTTGCCATGGTAGTTATGCCCCTGGCGATATATATGGAGGTAAGTCTGTCTTTTTTTATTCGTATGTTGATCATGATTTGTTTTTCGTTCCGCATATTAATGATAGGGCATTAATTGTGCAGATCGTTTGGAAAATGATCGCACGGACTCGGGCTTCATCTCAGGTTGTCAGTTCCATAGGAAGTAAGATTATTTAACATGTTAACGTCTGATTATCCTAATATTACCCAAACCGTTGCAGACTATCCTAACACTAACCCTAGTTTGTTGAAGAGTCTAACCATTAGAAATATGTCATAACCTACTCCATAGTCATGCGAACAATAATTCCTGGCCCTAGTCAAATGCACAAAGCATGGACATTCGATGTTTTTCTCAAACATCGTTTACTGATTTTTTCATGTTTTCAATGGCAAAATTGACATAACCCACGATTGGGTAAGTTACTGAACTTCATCACCTAACACTAATACGATGTTTACAGGTTTAGTAGTATCATCGTTATCGTAGGCTACAGAATCACACCCATCGCGTTAATAAGCTAGTACGCCTACTTGCGATACCACCACTTTTCTCGTAAACTACATAATCAGATGATCACACCACCATCTAGCATCCTTGTGATATTATATTTCCTGAATTATCTAATAACTAGTCCCATCGACCTTCATATGCTTCTGAACCAATTCTCATGATCCTCTGATGCCAATATTATATTACATCTACTTACAATACGATATCGTCAATTGACCTTTCCCACTTGTTGGGTGTGTGTAGCGATTGAATCGCAGTGGTAATGACGATATTAAGGCTTTAGTAATTATACCTAACCAGCTTGTTCATGTCTAGGCAATAATCAATATTTTAATAAAACCATATTCGCATTTGTAACATTCAACAGCGTGGAAGAAATCTGAAATCGATAGCATTCTAGACGACGACACAGGAACCCTTTGCCTTTGCTTTATCTGTTCGAACTGTATTGTAATCATATACAGTTCTCTATGACGCCAACGAATTCTTCAAATGATCCCTTGCTTAGATGTATAGATTTCTTGATAGTCGTCATTCAAAGGAAACCATTATCTATACAACTAATATCAGTTATCCCGGTTGTAGCTGTAGTTAAGAAGCATACACATATCACGTGTTATTTTTGTATAATCCATAGGTTTAATATAAATATATATATATATCTATATTATATTATATGAAGAAGTATTCTGTACTTTTACGAGTATTAATTTATACGTGGTTTTTAGTTGAGGACTAATATTCAATTTGTATGCGAAATGTATATTATACATATTTTTGGATAATAACGCTCTGAGTGTTGTGTTTGTTTTAAGCTTAAACAATGCGATACTTTCAATGTGCATGGGCCAAGTAAACATACCTGGAATGAGTTATAGAAATTAAGACAAATACAATAATGTAGAGTGGTATATTGATTAAAAAACATGAAACATGAAAGATAAAACTCATTCAGATGCTATACATATTCAATATTGATAATGAAAAGGGTTTTTACATTACAATTAACATACTAGTATTGAAAGTATTTTTCATGATAAAACTTGCACATATTTTTAGCGCAAACAGATTTGTTTTGTTATCATTTAAATAATAGTACGTATATTTTAAACCATGTTTGAATACGATGTTGTGTATTATTAGCATGATGACACTTTTTACAGAATCACTGGTAATGAAACCAGCGGATATCGTGTAATAATTAAGATATGTACACTACATCATGCTTGCATTTCATTCATGAGCATATATGCACACACCCACACACACACACACACACACACACACACATACATACAAACAAACACACACACACACACAAACACACATACATACACACAAACACACACACACACATACATACAAACACACACAAACACACACACACACGCACTATTTCACAAAGCCTCCCTCAAGTTCTTGTTAATCGTCGGGATCCAGATATGAACTATCAAGGTATCGTTTACAATTTTAGTCCAGATATTCACAGCTGTATCAAGATGTTATCCATGAATACCATGGTTATTAAGTATTGTGTGCGAAGTAGTGAAACTGATAACGTTTTAGTCAATTATCTCTTGTCTCTGCTTTCAATGCTAACAACTTTGAACCGGGTAGACCAATGCCCATACTCCTATATAAGGTAATCAATAAGCCGTGCACATAATTATTGAGAACGATGTTTTGAAGGCATAATATCACAGATATTTATGATTGTTTTGGACTACTTCTTAGCTATAACTGCAAAGTATATTCACTTAATATACATAAAATCATGTTTTTACTTTCAAAAAGCTTTCCACCGCTCTGTGTTTGACAATTCTTCACTGCAACCCCACTTGCGATTCTTAGAGTCGGGTTTAAATCAAATACGACCAACGGCTTCTTCATACATGATGCAAAGGGACATAACTCTGTTTGCTCGCATATATTCTTCCTTAGAACAGTGATGCAGCAAAGACAAGATAAATAGCGGAACGTTCCCCTATTTAATATAAAATATGATGTGTGTTATAACTATCGAGTGCTGGGGAATAAGTACATCAATAAATAACAACTTTTGGGTGGATAAATCAAGCGTAATTAATCTCAGATCGAAATTCGTTTCTCCGAATATCCAGGTCTATCAACTGTGATATTATGCCTTTAAAATAATATTTATATTACTAGCTAGTTGACCTACGTGTTCCAGACAGTCAAATATGTCAATATACATAATAATATGTGATGGGTATTATGATCTGTATGTATTCACAACTCTATTGAAACATCAACTTTCTGTATAGACGATTGTGTTAAAGCCAAACCTCTTGGAACCAATCAGACCACTTTGCAGTACTTAACAGTATAGGCTTATGCCGTGCATGTATTGTGAACGCTATTACACTATCATAATATGACTGTTACTAGACGGCACGTCTTGTACCGGCAAATCTATTACAATTCCTGCATACTGACAAGTGATGGGCATATGCCATGCAAGTTTTGTTATGAAAGTTGGGCGCCATTTGGCACCGGACTTGCAGATCCTGGGATTCGAACCCGAGTTGCTGGATTGTGAGTCCAATGCTCTACAGACTGAGCTAAAGGGGGGTAACTCCGCTGACTGTCAGACTGAGACCAGTAGGAGCATCTTGTATCTCCCTCTGATATAGTTACATGACCATAGTGGTATTACAAGGACGCTTGTGTTAAACACGAGCTCTTTGAACCAAGTAGGGCAATATACAGAATGTGATAGATGTATACCGTATCTATACTGAGCACGCTAATCAATTCATTTCAATTTGTTATTACATGAAAGGTCACTGGCCCATTATTGGCATATACAGTAATGCATGTACATTTCAATGCATTTAAATAGCAAGACTGCAGGTAGACAGTATAAGTCATTATATAATTATTATAAGAATGAATTTACATTTGCAGACAAAATATCATGTCTTAGAGATAATGCATAATGAATAAATAATTGTTTAATATTACATGTTTGTTACCCGATGACATAATGGTAGGAAAGGAACGATTTGACCGTTGAATAATAACATTGGCGGTAAATGCAATGTTCTCAGGTTATGGTATATAGGACAGATCATAATAAAATAATACTCATCTTCAATTTGTTGTTTGTTACACACAATACAAAACCTCTGAGGACGCTAATCATGAACATGATGATGTTCAGAGTAGTTATCTCACCAATCATACTATTGTAATCAGACTCTACTCATAGTCATCGCCTATATATGTTATAGGGTAGTGTGTATCGACGCTACCATAGTTACTACGAGACCATAAGGACTCTTGTAGCGATATAATTATAATACATGGGGATCCTTCATTTATATTACCAGAGCTCTATGGTCGTATGATGGCTATGGCCGGCTTCGTGGCGTAATGGTTAGAGCGTCGGCCCGGAGTGCGGAAGGTCGCGGGTTCGGTCACGTCATACCAAAATACGTTAAAAGGTGGTATTTGTTGCTTCCCTGCTTGGCGCTCAGCATTAAAGGGGTAAAGCAAGGACTGGCCAGCTCGGAGTGGGGTGTCATTGTACTATCTGCGACATGATATTCTAAGTGAACTAGCACTTTAAAAACTGGTGGAAATCCAGACTAGTCAAGCAGTACATATGCATGCAAATGATATTAGTGAAAGATTCTAGAAAGTGACTTTAAACCCCAAACCAACCAACCAAAGCTGTCGTACAAGAATTACACTGATCAACTAACACTACATCCTCTAAACCCACACCATATAACCTATACTTACATTCGTGCATTTAATGCAGCATAATGGTCTGTGTTTCAAGGATTCTGATACAGCAGATAGCCTACCGATTTCAGCAGATTAAAATAAAAATGATGCTTCGTTAACGTGTCATTAAACCTCCATTAACTAATATAATGTGATGTTACGCAAGCATTGAAAGTCAATGCAGGAATAACGGCTAATTACGTCATTAGTTAATTAGAGAACAACCCACGCGATACGATTGATTACAGAAAATATGTCCCGAGTGAAATTAATGTTCATTAATTTCACGAGGGACACATTTTCCGTAATCAATCGTATTTCCTGGGTTACATAATCATTTTATTGGAATAAATCACGATAAACTACTCAAAAACGACTTGATTTAGAGAGACGGACACATTCCGCTGATGAGCATTCGTCCGCCTATGACGTCAAGTCATAACGTTAGTCATTGTCTGCGACGACGTCACAATCGTCGACTTATGCATAATCCACACTGTTGATTATGCTACCGTTAATACACGGTAGAAATCCACCAAGTATGTTGAATAATAGGAGCTGCAAATAGACACAATATCCTGTGCATACTCCTCACAGTGGGATCCTTATTACTTTAAATATCCTTCTGTTGAAAAATGTGTTAGCATTATGTCAGATAAGTACTATCCTCATGTAATTAAATTAGTTAGATTAATTAAATACGAGATGCGTATGATCCCTTAATATCTCTGTATGTGAATAACAAAATGTAAATATTATGCATTCTCCACATCACTGTATGTGATTATGAGAATAAAACTCTGTTCTGTTCTGTAATATATAGATAGAAATAATAGAACGTGCTATTTTTGTAACCTATGTATTGGTGATGAATACCACTTTCTTCTATGCTGTTCATCTTTAAAGAATTTAAGAAACTTATATTTAGGCCCTACTACCTTATTACATTTCTTTCATTAATTTCAATTAAATATCTACCGATGATTGTTAGAACAGCAATTTTTATTAAACATGGGATGCGTATGGTCCCTTTATTTTTAGTATTTGTAGTATTTTTCCTGTAATATAATGAATTTATCCATGTCACATGTGTGACTTCAGGAGAATAAAATTCTGTTCTATTCCTACGAGAGTTGTGATTCCATGCACAGGCACTTGAATCAGGCCATTATTTAAATTAAATATATATGTATAATTTTTTTATATATTTTTTTCTTATTGTAGTTTTATTTAAAATATATTCTATAAAAAAAAATAAAAAAAATATATATAAATCGTCATCGACGACATTATTTATGTCGTCGATGACAATTTATATATTTAAAAAAAATATTTATAGAATATATTTTAAATAAAACTACAATAAGAAAAAAAAACATAAACAAAATATACATATATATTTAATATAATAATGGCCTGATTCAAGTGCCTGTGCGTTACTTTGAGGATTTAGATTTAGATTTAGATCTAACGAGAATAAAACTCTATTCTGACATGCGCGCACACGTGTAGGCCTACGTAAATATCTAAATCTAATGGTACCTTTATAGAAACAACTGTTAGAGTTCCGACTACGAATTGATCTAAAACATTTATAAATCAAATAATAAAACAAATATATGTAGATTTACGACTACGTAATACCAAAATAATTGAGAAAATGGTCCCAAATAATATTCCTGTAATGTAACCGTAATTATTGTACGTCACAGAAGAAACTTACAAACCAACGTCCACAATGACGTCACCATTGTTATGAATTAATCGCCAGCAGATACTGAAAAAAGTACACAATCGACGTTTCATGACAAGAGAACTAAATCAATTCACGAGGGCGGCAGATCACTGTCAATATCCGTTTTGGACATGATGTAAAAGAAGCGATTTAAACGCGGAAAAGTAGTGAATCTCCACCAGGTATTTCCATTAAAACATAAGACTATGATAAGTTATAAAGTACTGTCAATGACAATGTCATACATCTAGATCAGTAGATGAAAACTCGTTTAGATTAAAATTATATCTGATCACCTCATCAGTTGTCTGATGAATTCCAATCTGTACATAAACAATCACACAATACGAAAACCGCCTTGAATTGTGCACATTAATTAAAACATATCAATTTGAGGGAGGCAGCTGATTCTGGAGTCAATGCTTGTATAGTTTACTCTTTAATTTACCTGAATCCTTCCACACATTTGTCCAGTCTGTCAACCATGAATGGTGTGGTTTTCAACTGTAGGTGGACTGGTTCTTCAGTGGGGCTCCGCCTTATGTCCCATTTGTCCAGATTGACCAAACCCATCAGAGTCTGTGTCTGACCGTTCTGGCCCCGAGATTACGAAGATCGTTTTGCCTACAATTTCATACTAAAAGTTTTGTTCACAAATCCCCATATACAATTCAAGCTTGAGCATTATTACAACCGTACTCCAAATGATTCGTAATCTCCGACCTTGTTCTCTGTGTGGTGTTTCGCAAGGTTCTGTGCTTGGGCCCATGCTCTCTTTGGTGATCTTGACGAACGCCTTATAATTGTTTACTGATTCGACCTATACTTCAACAAGAGTTTATATATTTTGTAGTAATATTTTATATCCTTGCTAAACAGACCTTGATGAACACCTTGTTTGCTAATTCGACCTAGACTTCAACAAGAGTTTATATATGTTGTAATCATATGTTATATCCTTGCTAAACGGACATTGATGAACACCTTGTTTGTTAATTCGACCTAAATATTTATATATTTTGTTATCATATGTTATATCCTTGCTAAACAGACCTTGATGAACACCTTGTTTGCTAATTCGACCTAAACCTCAACAAGAGTTTATATATTTTGTAATCATATGTTATATCCTTGCTAAACAGAAATGCCTGGAACATCGACATACTTCGTGGTAGCACTGTTCTTTTTGTCTGTGATCGGATCAACCCGCGTCCCACACGCGCGGTACACAGCACGCAGAAGACGGTCCTATATCGAGGAACCCATGCTGACCCCTGCAGAGGAAGAGGAAGTGCGTGCAATTCACGAAGAGATCCGTAAACAGAACTTGATGAGAGTGCAGGTGGGTTCATTAATATCAGGGGTGCGTTAAAAGACACAAGGGCTTGCAAGCGGCTAACCAAATAAGTAGGCCATTGTCTCAAAAGTCCCACGAACCGTACAAATTGGATAGGGGACCAGCTTTGCTAAGAGACTTACTCAGCCCAGGATAATGTTCCAATGGAACAAGACACGCCAGGGTATATACTCCTATATGTGGAGATGATCTTCGTGATGTATGGTCTACCGAATTGAACGATTATCAAGGTAGATATCTGCCGAGTTTCGCAACGAGTATCTGACAGACTTCTCCAAAGTGCAGCAAATCTAAATATCCCTTCCTCAAAATTGTATTCCTATTTAACTCTCTCCAACAATGCTGTAAGCAGTCGGAGATGCCCTAAAGAGCAATGCCAATTCCTAATCCAACATGGAAAGGGATATTTTAAAGCCTTTTCAGAATCCACAACAATATGGAAATCAATCTGAGATAATGGGTTGAATTAGTTCGAGCTGGCCTACCTATACCCATCCTAGAAATACAGATCATTAGAACCACGCCTATCCTCCGTCAAATAAGGGCATTAT
>JAUTBV010157691.1:13067-24903 GCA_032361325.1 Lepetodrilus fucensis | reverse complement strand
ATACTACAGTGCATTAACTCAATATGAACGAGTAGCGAATGGGAAATCCTACACCATCAATTGAAAGATCTACTTAACATGTGACTAGTCGTGGCAATCTCATGAATATGTATAGAGTGATGTGCATTTTAGCATTGCTCTAACCCGTCATATACAGTGCCCAAAGGACATCCTTCTTACACCCACAGTGTAACCGTTCATAGCACGACTTTGATACTTTGGGGAGAGTAGTCCAGAGCTGGTGCCATTCAGTCACGTTCTTGGTCCACCCACAGATAGTTGTCTTTTTATTAGTGTCAACTTTTACTGTGAGAAATAACAGTTCCTTAGTCACACGCAAATATAGATCTCCTTGAAAAAGTATAAAACAACACAAAACGTGACATAGCTCTCAGAACAGTTTTATTATTCCCATGTGACGAAATAGAACGACAGGACAGATCTATATAAAGAGGAACTGCCATTATAAACAAATATATGATGGAGATACCATAGTAGAATAATGATGATGACTACATTTGTCATTCATGAGATAATACCAACTCTTTGGATGTAAACATATACATTTAGCATACACTGTATGTAAAAATAAAAGTCCACAAACTTCAATTTGCGTGGATCATAATATGGTGCAAAGTACTTTTGCATGCAAGGTGTGAAAATGAAGTCCACATGAATATACAGTTACTCACAGTAATTGTCACAGGTTATCTTCCCAACATAATCATGTCATTGAAATACTGTAAAATGGAATAAAACCTCATCTTTCTGTTTAAAACGTCACACAATTTTAAAATTAAAATTGGATAACTATTTCATCATGATCATGGACATAGAAGATATTTAGCTAAATAAAATAGCGCTCATTCTGTATCAGTGTTTCCAGATCATACACTGTGTGGAGTCAGATTCTGTATACCAGTATTTGATTGTGGATATTACATTGTCCTATACATTCACCAAGTCTAATGAATTAAAATTGTCTAGGCATGATCTTTAAAGTAACTTTGCAAGAAAATCGGTATTACTAACAATACTCGACAAAATTTATTAAGAGCCAATAACCTTCTTGGACATATAAATTTAGCTTTGTTATTTTAATGGAAAGGAATTCCTAAATGTCTACAAGATCCAGGAACTCTTAGGTAGTGCTCCTTTCTAGCTGTTCTGTCTGTACTTTCTGTTAGACGCATGCACAGTTACCAAGGATCAACACCGCACAGTGTAACTGTGCATGTCTCGGACAGAAAGTACAGACAGAACAGCTAGAAAGGAGCACTACCTTAAAGAACTTGCAAATGCATTGGAAAAATAATGGCACCAGATTCCTCAAGTTGATTTCCGAAATTTGTTAGAAATTAGCCACACAAAATATCTGTCGGCCTTTAATTTATTTTGTTGAGTATACTATTAAATGTTCGACCATTGAATTGATCAAATTTGTATTATCTTGATCAAATAGCAAATAATGTAGGATTCTTTGTAGACTAAGTTCACAACCCAATACTTAATTATCTGATAGGAACATTCACTGAAGAAACACAAAGCTGTACATAAGCAGATCTAGTGTATATCATGGTACATATCATGTATATAATTAGGATGAAAATTGCATAAAATAAACACGTTCAGTGAAAGAAGACTAGTTTACCACAAAATAAATCAGATCAAAAGTAAATCACCAATATATTTTCAAACATGAATAAATGATAAGGATAATGATAGTTTAAAGGGTACACAATCATGGTTTAGCAACACATTTTTGTCAACAAACCATGATTGTATATACACCTTTATGAACATTCTGCAAATTAAATTGATAACAATTTATACTGATAAGTAACTTAAAATAATAAGCATTGCAACATATTTGAACAGATTCAATTCTGAATTGGTTTCTGTCTTCTGGAAAACTCATTTAAAAATAATCTCTGACAGCACACAGACATGAGTACTATAGTCATTACTAAAAAGAATATAAAAATTAAATATGGGTTCTTGACGAAAATGAGTACAGTATGTACGATTGATAAATAATATGATAATGAGTATATGAGTATTACATCAAATACAGAACAACAAGATTGAAGAAACACAAACAAAACTTGGTGTGTTTTTTTATGAGAAATTAAATTCAACTGGATCAACAAGCAGAAATAAATCTATTTATCTTTAAAAGAATGAAAAGTAATCTCTAATGATGTATACATTTTTTTTATTTTGGAATATATAATCGGTAGTGTGTTCTTACCAACAAGATATTAATAAATAATACATACAACAAACTAAAATTCCATAATATATTTTGAAATTTTGATGTATTGCTTCCCAATTTTATTCCCCATCCAAATAGGTTTCCTTGCCAAGTATATTCAATCAGCAAATTTCTCTTGAATGCCATACCCATGTTTACATGATAGTATGAACATGACTAGACACAAATCAGTTCAGATCACTTAATAAATACATTTGCAAATACTTGAAAAGAAAAGAAAAGAAAAGACAAGCTATACATGTAATCCCAAGCACGAGTATTTTAACCAATTTCAACCATGAAAAAACCCCTGTTTGTAGGCCTATCCACAGATCTACATGAACCATACACGGTCTGGCCACATGGAATGCATACAGAGAGTAGGAATTGTATAAAAATACATAATATTTGTTCGTCATCGCAAAACGACCAAGTAAGCTGTCATCAGAATTCAGTTGATGTGGGTGATCTCCCCTTGATTAGGGACTCGTTGTGACACAGGAAAGTATGTAAAACATGGATTTTGATTCTGAATACATGGACACCCATACACAGAGTAGTAAGTACAAACATCAGGAACTCAACAGGAAGGTCGACTGGAATACGAGTGATATCGTCATATATTTGATGGAATTGTATTTCTGTATTCGGCCCTTAACACAAAGATCATTCTTGTGATAGTATTTACCTGTTTTCACTGCAAACATTTCATTTGTGTCTGCTGCAATGCTTCCATACTTTGGAGATGAACTAGAGCGCAAGTGAGCGAAATATTGTTTTACGTCACAGCAGGAATCTTTCACCCATACGATGAACTGATTACTTATGCGATATGAATGAGTAAAAATGAAAGGCGGCACTGGAGAAGGAAGAATAACATTCGTTATTAAGTGGAATCATATCGCAGGATATTCATCATTATAAATACTACACATGCCATTTAAATCAATACAAGATTCTTCCACAACTTTGTTCATATTCATCTAGTGAAGAACTTAAGGAACTATCCCTTCAAAAAGGGAGATAATCAAGAACAACACGTGACACACTCTAGGAAAAGTATTAAGGAATGATCCCTTCACAAAGGGAGATAATTGACGACTTCCTGTGATGCACTTTAGGAAAAGTATTAGGAATGATCCCTTTGCAAATGGAGATAATAGAAGACAGCTTATGCAATTTCCTCATCTTCCTCGACTTTCTGCACTTCGATTTTCCTGTTTCCCGACGTCGTGACAGTGATGATTGGATTAGAGTTCTGATGTTTGACCTTAATGTGATGATTGCTGTTTAGGGGTTGCACTTCATGAGGTGTGGCAAGTCCGTGTGGCAAGTTTGTCAAGCACGACCTAGAGGGCACTTCGGTTGACGGCGAGCTCATGGAAGATTTGAGGATTGGCGTGATTTGTTTCTTGGGCGGAGGTGATGTCTGGACGGTGTTGAAGGAGCCACGCCGGTCGTCCATTTTCTCCGCATGTGGTCTCATTGGGCCGCTGTAGCTGTGAGCACGTGGCCGCCATTTTTGAATGTTTGGTATTGCCACCATTGAACTCGGCTGAAGAACATACCTTCAATAAGCAAAAGTTAATACTGGGAAAGTATGGCAAAATACATTCACAACATGGTGATACTATGCTAATTTTACAATACATTTCATGTTTTTATTTTTTTTGTAAATTGGGGTTTAGAGTCGTTTTCCAGATTCTTTCACTAATATCATTAGTTTAAGGCAGGAGGAAACCTGTAACATCCTTAGCACTGAATATTGTAGTTAACCTTGTAGCACCTGCTGGTACTGACAAGACCAAGGATGATATCTGCATTGCCACTCCACAGATAGCGCATTCTATCAACATTGTGTCAAAAATGTAACTTTCGCGAACATTTATGCCGGGCCCCCCGGGCAGGATTTGAACTATGGATCATTGGCTCCTTAGTCCAAACATTCTATCACTGCACTACCACCCGCTATACATATTTCATGTTAAAACATATTTTACCTGAAAGTATGTACGTTTGATTTGTCTGATTTGTTTGATTATATTGGGCAACAAGCCACATAACTTACACAATATCCCCAACTTTGAGCCTCCGTTTGGGCGATGGGTTTGCGATGGTGTATGACAACATTGACGTGGGCCGCTTGCTAGTTTCGCAGTAGTCCTTCTCGCAGAGGTCAAGGCTGCGGAGGCGTGTCCTGATGACGTCAGACAAGTCTGGTGACGTCTGATCCGAGTGCTGGAAAGCCACGAATGGGTTCTTCTGATTGAACGTGCTGCCTTTCCTTTTCAATCCAGACTCACCCTGTAACATTTAACACCCCTAGAGTTATCTCTCTTTGACTGAAATAATCTTTTGGTCTGTTTCACGAAATAGATGTGTTGTGGTCTGGTTCCGAGACTACGAAAACTTTTGAGTACGATTTTATACTTGAGCTCAAATTTTATATGGGGATTTGTGAATAAAAGCATGAATTTACCTCGGAAAATTGCCAGACCTGTATTATGGTAAATAATGAGAGTTCTCTAATGCAAAACAATGTGTCGACTATTACGAAATGTATGTATCTACTTTTAGTATCAGCCTATTAGCCTATTCTAAATAGGCTACTTACATCACTTTTGTCCTCGCGAGTTCGATGCCTTTCTGTTCTATAAATAGCAATGGGGATTTCCCCAGTGGCTGTGCACAGCCCCTCGTAGAGCTCACCGTACGTCGGGAACCGAGCGATGGTATTGTGCCGAACTCGAATCTGAAACAAATTATTGTGTTTGGAATACAGACCAACTTAATTATATCTTTTTAAGATTTAGTTTTGGAAATGTGCTCATAAACGTATGTTGGAGAAAACAAAGGAAAGCAAATGGAAGTATCTTAGAAAATATTCCCAAGAAAGTATTATTTGAAAAACAAGTACATGTAATTACCGTAAATGGCTTTTTCCATAATAGATTTCTAAAACCTGATGGAAGTCTGAATGGTTAGAAGATAATTGTCAAGATTGTTCTTTCATAGATTGTGTAATTATTAAATACAAAATATCTCTGGTAGTACCTTAACCCTCTCCCTGCTGAGTTAGGCACAGACACTGCTGTTCAGGTTAAAGTGATCCAACATGTGCATAGCAGTGGGAATCATTTAAAAAAATTATATTTTAATTATTGTCTGAAAACAATAATACATTTCAACTCACACTTGATAGATGTCCTGAATTCTCTTCTGCATCTATTCCCAGTAGAAGTCTTACGAATGTAATCAGGTAGCCCTTAACAAATGTCTGTAACAAATATTAATGTGTTAACCTTAGGTAATAAATGTGATATGGAACTAATTTTTAAGAAATGTCTGTAACAAAATATAAATGAGACCATATCTAACTAATAATTATATATTAAAATAAACAACTGTACACATTTTTCTCCATAGAACATAAATGTACGAGAAGATCACTAGAAAATCAGGGAAAGGTGGTTATTAAAGTCCACAGTTGGAGAAGATCAGGTCAAGTACCATGGCTCTAACCAACAATGAAATGATTTTGCGCATAGTAAAATAGCAATAAATATAATACAAGATTTGAAAGTTTATATTATTGTAAATCCAATTTTTCAGTCAATGTATCTTTAAAAAAAAGATGAGATGTCGCCAGATGTAGAAGACAACAATAGACATATCCCTGAGCAATACCTGATACAGTAGCGTATCCAGCATACTGGCACTAAACACTTGCCCAGCCGCAAACGGTAATCGGAAAATGTGACTCATATTAGACCCACTCGTTTGCTTCAATTTCTGAAATAAAACAAAAATATGAATTATACATTTCATTTGAAGTGTATTTCATGTATTTCATGTATTTCATGTATTTCATGTATTTCATGTATTTCATGTATTTGTATACACCATTGTTTGCTGCTGTTTCTGCAATAAAAATTTGACCAATAAATTAACTTTTATTTATTTGAGGATTTTTAAACATACCATATATATTTATGTGCAATGCATTTTTACACACCTGCTCTAATCTGGAAACTCGCTGTGAGTACACGTCGTGAGCACGGAAGTGCATGAATCTCATGTTACTGGCTTGATTCAACTCTGTGATGATGTTAGCATTGGGGAACAACCTGTAACATAGGAAAGTCTTGGCTAAAGTTACATTTGCACAAACATTAGTTCTTTTTTGGTCTACATCACCTGCACATGGATTGATTGTTAACTGACCAGAAGAATAATACATTAAAAAAATCAGTCGGATTATAAAAAAAATAGTTATAGCTATAAAAAAACATTATTTTGAGTTTGAATATAAATAATGAAGGAGGTAGAAGCACACCCTGTCACATCCAAAAACTATTTTTGTTGCTATGAATTTAAATCATTTACCTAAATATTGTCTGCACAGCTACTATTGTCTGAGCATCACAGAGAGTTTCCTCCCTTTCCTTTTTGTTGGGAGTTCTGTTGACTATCACCAGGTGGCTGGCCTTATTAATGCCCGCTCGTAGGAGATCATCAACACTGAAATCATCACTATTTCGGTCATTTCTGCACACGTGGTTATGGCAATATTGCAACTCATTTGTGATAATATACAAATGGAATCCATTACTATTTTAAAATAACAGGATACAAACAGAAATTATATAAATTAATCATTAATTTTAACACACTCATTATACAAAGGCACTCATAAATAAATAAATAAATACAATTTTAACATAAATGTATTTGAAATGAAGCAAATGTTTTTCTCACAAAGTAACTTTACCATTAGAATTAATTTAAGTCAGAGTAACAGTGCAAAGCGAGGGAAGGCTGGAGAACAAACAGTGAAACTACAAACCTGGTAATTCTTCCTTTCATCCAGTAAACCAGTGGAAACTTGGAAATAGTTTCCAGGAATATTTTCCCAGGACTAAAAAATAAAAAATAAATTACATTATATTTTAAGTTATTACAAATATAGAAAACATTCTTTGGCGTATTTAAAATCATATCTGTACTACTATTAATACCAGCAAACTATACATCCATTACTCCTGTCAAACTTGAATTTGTTTTAACTACTAGATAATAGGTTTACTGCAATACTATGTATATGTGTTACATGTTTCTTCCTGCTTTTGAAAATCAGCAATATGAGATATATGATCTCAAAAAGTGGTTCATCTATTAAAAAAACAACAACTACAAATTAATAATAAAACTCTTAAATAAGAGATACAATCTCAATAAGTGATTCATCTCAACACCCCCCAAAACCAACTCCAAAATAATAATTAAACAAAAGAAGAAATGAATTAAATTAGAGGAAATAACTTTGGACTTACTCCGACTCTACAAGCAGCAGTATGGGGCTGAGGCAGTTCATGCTGATGAAGTTGGAGCGGAGGGGGACGATGAAGTTGTAGATTCCGCTGCTGGCTTGCTCGGCCGCTAAGATTATCAGCTGATTCTGCCAGCGGTCGTCATTAGCATTTTTATACGTGCAGTGCTTGCACGACTGAATCAAATACAGTAACCAGAGATTAACTCAAGATCAGGCCTATTTTCTCGAAACAAACTTGAGTTTGAGATTTCGCTCAGCTGAGATTTCTCCCATTGAATCAGTGCTGTAACTGAGTCAAAACTTAAACCCAGCTGAGTCAATGGGAGAAATCTCGGCTGAGCAAAATCTCCTTTGCTAGAAATCTTTTGCTAGCATGTCACAATCAAAATGTTTAAAGAAATTATGATATCATTCAATCAACAGTAATAGTAATAAACATAATTTCTTGAGACTATTTATGGGGTTGAATACATGTCGGTCAAAAATCTAAATCAAATTCCTATATATCCTGTATCACATATACAACAATAGAAATCTGGCCTGCATTTCATGAAAGGGGTGTACATTTATGCTGGACATCCTTTACATCCTGATTTATGTCCGGAGTAAATATACACCCCTTTCATGACACACGGGCCTGTAGATGACATGTACACTCACAGTTCCCCACTCCAAGCAGCAGAACGGTCGTGACTCTAATACAATGTGACACTGAGTCTGCCGAGATCCCACGTGCATTGTTATTGGTGGTGATCCGATGGTGAATCTGAAACAATCATAATGTTATCATAACAACACCCCTCTGTACACAATGGACCCCTGTGCTACGGATGTTGCAGGTTTCCTCCTGCCACAAACTAATAAGCCATGAAAGAATCTTGAAAGCAGCCCTAAACCCTCAATTAAAAAATAAAATTTAATAAAATAGATATAAAAAAAACAAAAAGTCAGATCAACAGTTGTTGCAGGCTTCCTCCTGCACTAATCTGACAAGCCGTGATATAAGTAAAAGAATCTTGAAAGCATGACTAAACCTCCCAATTAAAAAAGTAATATATAAATACAAAATTAAAAAATAATACAGAAAAAGGGCAGCGCAACAGTTGTTGAAGGTTTCCTCCTGACAAGCAGGGATAAAACTGAGTAAAATAAAATAGGAATGCGGCTCTAAACCCCAATTTAAGAAAACACAATTAAAAGTTAATTTCTTGCCTCTCCTGCCCCATGTCGCTATAGAACTGCAGAACCTTCCCAAGCCCTGGCCTGTGCGAGACACCGTCCATGGTGTCCTGTCCGTTTGTGCCGTTCATGTCGTCGGTCGTCCTTCTCACAGGTCCGTCGACGATGTCCTCCAGGCTTTTGTTGTTGTTGGTGGTGGCATGACCGCCGCTGCTGTTCTTGTTGATGAGCTTGGTGATCTCCTGGCCCATCATGCTGGTGATGGTGTCGAACACGCTCTCTCCATCGTCGTCTTCATCGTCCTCGTTCTCGTACTTCTGCAGCGCTAGCGCGATCTGTTCTGGAAACCAGGAAGAATCCGTTCTGAGATTGCTCTTTATAGTGGATAATAATAATAATAATAATAATAATATTAATAATAGTAGTAGTAGTAGTAATAATGTGCACATTTATATTTCACCAAATCCATGCTTGAAGCGTTCTCATAGCATTAAATTATTAACACAATCAATGGATCAGTGTGCTCTCATTTTCCTTCTCAACTCCCTGGAGAGAATTCAACACAAGATGATGTTCAAGGCACTAGAAGGTTATCATTCACATGCCCATGTCATCCTTCTGCTTAGTATCAAGGTAATATTACAATACTTAATACTGCATTGCAAATTGTTTGGCATTATGTGTATAGAAAAAAAGAAAAATCAATTTACCATGATTTGTGTACCAAATAAAATAGCAGCTTATTGCCATTTATTTAGGCTTGAAAACATAATAAATGAGAAATCGAAACAAACATACAAACACTAAATTTTCTTCAGACACTAAATATTCTTCTGACACACACCTAAATTTTTCGTGACTCTCTCTGACTTGTGCACGGTATTGCTGACAGCGTCTGGGTTGATGCGTGAGTACTCCTCCTTGGTGACGCTCATGTAGAAGCAGTAGTCCGACTTCTTCAGGATGTGTTTGGGCCCTGGATTCAGGAGAAGCTTTGGCTCCCTTTCTGTTGGATCTAACACCGCGAGCAGCGCCACTCCGAACCTGGGAACCGCAATAAACAGGACGCTCTCTTAGCAATAAATTGAATGCTCACTTAGCAATAAATTGAATGCTCACTTAGCAATAAATTGAATTCTCACAGAAATAAACATTCAGCAATAAATTAAATGCTCACTTAACAATAAACAGAATGCTCAGCAATGTCCACTTAGCAATAAATAGAATTTTCACTTGGCAATAAACAGAATGTTCACTTAACAATAAACAGAATGTTCACTTAACAATAAACAGAATGTTCACTTACCAATGGTTAATTAGCAATACATGAAATGCTCACTTAGCAATAAATGGAATGCTCACTTAGAAATAAACAAAATGCTCACTAAACAATAAACAGAATGTTCACTTAGCAATAAATGGAATGTTTACTTATCAATAAACAGAATACTCACTAACTCATGAAGTAAACAACATGCTCACGTAGGCCACTAACAGTAAGGCAGCTGTTTCTTGGAGATATTTAAATACTATTATTGAGAGTGAACTGATTTTAAATCACTTTTAAAAGTACATTGGCATGACATCACAGTGGCCTGTTATATGTGGGAGGAAAACCAATGAATGATAAAAACTAGTGCATCAGCGGCTGTTGTACGTACCTCTGGTGAGCACCCGCGGAGGCCTCAGGAAACTTCATTCCCACGTACTGTTTGAAGAAGATGCTCTTGTGGAGCTGGATGTGGTAGATCTCGTTCCCCGCGTGTCGCCCGTACACCTGCTGCCATGGCTCGGTGGCAATGTCACCCTCTCTGTAACAACAACAACAACATCTCGGTTATTCTCTGTAACAACATGTGAGTGAATATGGATTTTATCGTTGCTGGAACAATATGCAGGTTATTCTCTGGAACAACATGCAGGTTATTCTCTAGAACAACATGCAGGTTATTCTCTGGAACAACATGCAGGTTATTCTCCGGAACAACATGCAGGTTATTCTCTGGAACAACATGCAGGTTATTCTCTTGAACAACATGCAGGTTATTCTCTAAAACAACATGCAGGTTATTCCCTGGAACAACATCCAGGTTATTCTCTAGAACAACATGCAGGTTATTCTCTGGAACAACATGTAGGTTATTCTCTGGAACATACAGGTTATTCTCTGGACCAACATCCAGGTTATTGAACAACATCCAGGTTATTCTATGGAACAACATCTAGTCTGGTACAACAGGTTATTTTCTGGAACAACAGGACTATCGCCATGTGTACTTGTACAGACAATACTAGCCATGCTACGAGGTGAGTACATACATCCCGCTGGAGGTGTGCACCAGGAGAGACACCAGCGTGGATAGACCCGGGTACAGACAGTTGTTGGCCAGTAGAGCGTACTTGAATTCATCCTCGCACACAACATGTTCTGAAATACATAAAATATGCATCATTTAGAAATGTTCATGCCTTGCCAGGTGCGATATAAGAAAATATGGTATTATTTATAGCCAGAAGGTTTACCCCTTTGGCAATGTCGGTTGATAAGTGTTGGACTCATACATAATCCAGTAAACTCGGGTTAGAATAGCAGGATCAGTATAAAAATGCTGTCAAACAGAAAACAGACAATTGCAAAGAAGACCAAGGTTGAGCAGGGAGTTGAGCAGAGTATCAGTGTGCATGCAGCACATCAATTTAATAATAATTGTATGATTAATGTTGCACTGAGTGAGGGAATATGGAGTTCAACGTCGCTGCGGGAATCTTTCACCCATTTGCGACTATCAATGTTGCAGAATAGAAATGATAATTTCTGATAATACAGAATAACAATGCTGTCAAAACAGAAAACAGACAATTGCAATTCCAGCGGCAAACAAGACCAGGGTCCGGTGACCTCAAGCCAAGTTCAGGACAAACACATTCTGGTGGCTTCAGACCTCAAGCCGCGTTCAGGACAAACACATTCTGGTGGCTTCAGACCTCAAGCCACGTTCAGGACAAACACATTCTGGTGGCTTCAGACCTCAAGCCACGTTCAGGACAAACACATTCTGGTGGCTTCAGAC
>JAUTBV010157691.1:0-12967 GCA_032361325.1 Lepetodrilus fucensis | reverse complement strand
CTCAAGCCACGTTCAGGACAAATAAAGCAGTGTATTTCCACAGATTTGAGTAATATTAACATGCCAGGACAATGGAAGAATGTTACTGAATATCAAAAGCAAGATGATGCAAAATGTTTGTGTAACATCCAGGAGATAAAAGCACTCATTCCACAGTTTCAATTGAAATTAATAATAATGTGGACATCATTCCAATACGTTCATCACTAGACAAATTTTGAATATTGCCACATTATTACCTGCAAATTTGACATGCATCTTGTTCTTTGCTTTGAACAGCTGAATGTACTGCTTACAGATGGGGGCGAAGTCTTTCACTGCCCACGACCGTAGTATGGTATGCTGGTCCTGAAATAGAAAACACAGCCAAGATCAGATTTGAATTAACCCTCTCCCTGCTGAAGGCAACCGGAAATGCACTAATGAGCCGTGCTTTTGCCTAATCCAGCAGGGAGAGGGTTAATGAAGCACTGGCAACCATCCTCTTAAAACAACTTCTACACATGTCCATTGTGTTCATTTCCACCCGATAGCTGTAAATGAACATGTTCATTATTCATAATAACATTTAGTTAGAGGCAACTGAACTGGCGATGCTGTACACAGAAAAATGTGATTTCAAAGGAAAACGAGTCTGGGGTCTGGGGTCTGAGGTCTGGGGGGTTGCAGGCCCCAAGCAATGTCCACAAATATCGACCCTGGACAAATATATCAGCAGATTAACCCTTTCTATGCTGGATGTCGCCCAAATAAACTGTAGCTGTGTCTAATACAGCAGGGAGAGTTAAATTTAAACAATTCACCGTGTCCTTAATTATTAATGTTTTGAAAAATCCATCCCAATATCTAGAAAATCTCTTTATTCTAAAACAGCTTGCTTGAGCCATCAAGGAACTAGCTGAACAATATCTTAACATAATGATGATAAAGATATTTTAAGATATTTTGATGATAAAGATATTTTAAGATAGTCTATCGTGAACTAACATACTTACGGCCTTGGCCTTGTCAAAAGCTGACCTTGGAGCCAGGAAGAAGCAGGCATCAGCCTGATGGATTCTAAAAATAATTAATTTAATTATATTTAGCCAGCTCTAGTAATTTCACGTTCTTTATTACACACATGTTCATATCAGTATGTAACAAATGACATAACATAAGTAACTAGAACTAAAAGTTGTACAAATTAAATATTAATTAGCTAGTGACCTATCATGCTACTCTTTACAGACAGAAGCAAAAAAAAAGCAACTTATGTGAAGTTTTTTTTTATCAATTGATGAATGTCTACAGTCGTTCAATACAATGCATGATCGCAAAGTAGAATTCTATAAAAATTTCTGGATAGATATTGGATATTTATTTGTGGTGGTCAGCTAAGTTAGCTAATGAACATGGGGAGAAATCACCTTTTCAACCTCAAGATTCTAGTGATTTGATTGGTTGAGAGGCGTCCTGTGAAAAGTGTTACTCCCTGGTTTTGACGCTGATAAAAGTTATGACCTCATAATGAGATATAAATGATTGTAACGGCATTGCAAACCTCCTCAACTTGTACGTTAGAAAGACATTTTGGCATGAATATCAACAAATGTTAAAAGTGTAAAACTATTCCGATTTTGGATAAATTTGTTATCAGCATGATTTCCTTGGTGTACACATAATTACAAGCTGAAATTTCTCGTACACCCCTTGACCTTCGGTCTCGGGGCATACGAGAAATTTCAGCTTGTAAAAACCTGTACACTCCGGGAATCATGCTGGTAACTTATATAACTATTTTTTTTAAATGTAAAAAAATAAAATGAAAATAAAATTAGCCAGTGACCTGCATCTGTTGAGATCGAGGTCTTTCAGTGGACTTCCTCTCATGTAGATGACTCTGTTTGTCCACTTAGGGTCCTTCAGAATGACCTGCATGCTGTTGTCCAGTTCCCTCGGACAGAGCAGGATGACCATGTGTTCCTGCCGATAGAAAACACCCATGTTACCCACAGCTATTTCTATTGGGCGACCCGAAGTCTATATCTGGTACATACAGACATACATCATCACACAAACACAGTTCAATAGCATAGCACGCATACATATAGAACAAACAGGAGTTATCTCCCCTGATGTACAATCATACATGGTTATCTCCCCTTATTGTGCAGTCCATATGCTATCTCTATTTCATGTATTCTCACAATTTGAATCATCTAGAATTAGATCCTGGGTCATCAGTGTCCCTGAACTTTGGTCAACCGTTATTTTATCTGGCTGAAGTTCAGATACACTGACAGATGACTGAGGGTTTTACTCTCCCCATTGAATACCAAAAATAAATCAAGTATGGGCCAGTGGCCTTTTTAGCCATATGAATTTAGCCGTATAACTATTTTAACACCGGAGAATTTCCAAATGTCTACATGCTCTAAGTACTCTTCAAGAACTTCCAGATTTCTCAAGATGAATTCCAAAATGTTGTAGAAAGCTTCCACCGGTCATTAATTTATTTTGCTGAGTATACATTTGGATATACTTTTAACCATTTAAAAATCTTTAATTCAATAACTAGTGCATACATGTATATTTATTTGACAAGCATCTCTGTAACCATCACTATTATTATCGAACTATAGCTCTAAGCTGCATTATAAAAGATTTCTTTTAAAAACCACACCACTTTATTACATAAACCTACCATATGTATATATGCAGTAGTTAATAGTACCCAACTTCATGCAATAATATGTTTGTGAATGATATGCCTAGCTATATATTGAGATGAAATGTGTTGTTGGGCGATGCATGCTACAGTAACCAGTTGACTCCCGTTTACCCAATAGAATCTGCAAGACTAATCTAATGATCATACAAATGCTATTTCAGTGATATCTAACCAAGTACAAAGATAATGTGCAAGACTGGTACAGGTGAACTTTCATAGGTGTTATAACATCATATTTGTAAATGAAAACCAAATCCAGGCCTATTAAGGGTGCCTATTCTCGAAATGTTCTTACCAACTTCTTAACCTAAGAACAGTTCATAGCCATACTATAAGATTTGTTAAGATTGTCGTACAATTGTAAGAACGTTTTAAGAATAGGGGCAATCAGCATACAGTGAACATGTTATACTTTACAGCCAGATGAAAGGAATATGGAAAAGGTGTTGAGGAAAGTAGGGCATGCACACAGCGACTGTCAGCGTGACCAGTTGCATGTTGCAATCATTTTCAGAGATTTTTTTTTTAAATTGATAGAAAAATAAAATTGGAGAAAAAAAAAAGGTGGGTATTGGGTGGGGATAGGAGTATTGGAGAGGTGTTGCATCTGGAACCCACCTATAGATGCTCTCACATCATTCAAGCATTTTGGATTAGGTGACTGGCAAATTCAAAATACATAATTTTAAAAAGGATATGTACCGGTAGGATATGCAGTCACATTCCATAAAATATGTTGACATATTTTATAACAGTGTTAATTTATTGAAATTCATGCAGGAAAAATAAAAGCATGCCATTTTGTGCCCTTTTTTTTCTGCAATTAATTTTATCATCACAGACAAAATATAATGATAATCAAATATCAAACCGTGTGTAATATAGGCTATGTACATGTATAAACGACAGCAACTATTATAAAGCACAAGACACCATTTCAAGACTTACTTTTCTTAGAACTATCAATAGAACTATTAACTATCAAAATAATCTATGTCTAAAAGGAAAGTGACTGTAAACTATTCCACAAATACAATTACATACACATACAGGATAGTAAGAGTTAAGGTCACAGTGACAGTAGAGAGAGGTCATTTAGATGGAGGGCATATACTAGGTTAAAGTTCAGCTTGAGTTTAAAGCTCAAACACAACAAAATAAACTTATATCTTCTGAAGCATACTTTTGTATAAATAATTGTCATGTAGAATATACAAAAATAAAAAAATAAAAATATTGTTATTTCAATTTATAAATATATATTGATGACAAGATGCATTATATATATATATGATTTCATGATATATCTGTAGAAAAATATTCATGTATATGGTTTCCACTTTCAATTTGTATATATTTTGTATCTATTAATGAACAATTATACTTATATTTTTCTTAATACTAGGACATTTTGAATAAGATATTTTGAACATAATTTTTGTTGTTGATAACATTACTAGTATTTTGATAATATTCTTCTTCCAAATATGTAATCGAATATCAATCACTTTTGCTCAAACTGTACAACAAATGCCTAATTATTCTAGTGAAAGTAGGAACCATATATCTTTTGTTGACTGATATATATTCGTGCAAAACCAACCTTGCACTTATGACGTGGTAAAGAACGCTCCTGTAAACATAGCTTTAATCTACTCACTCTGACTAGTGGATATTTTCGCATTGATATTAAATATTCATAAACTACATTTTGATAAAATAGTGTTTTATAAATATGTAAAAAATAAATGGCATTAAAATAAACACAAAGATATATCCAGGCATGACAACAGACAATTGTGATTTCAGCAGAAAAACAAGCCTCAGGGTCAATACATACCAACATACTTCAAAGCTGCATGAAATGGAGTACTTCATTTTGTAAATATATACTGACTAAATAAAGTTAGTCATCAATGTATGCTTACATGCATCCATGCTCGGAGTACCGGTATATGATACATATACGTTAGTGGTACATCTTGTGTTTATATCCGTACCCTAGTATTATCAGACAATCAATAGATGCATAATTAAAGTCATACAATCAGGATTTGTTGACATATTTCATGGTCAAACATATTTTACCTGAAAGTTTGTACGTTTGATTTGTCTACACAAGTATATTGGACAACAACCTACATTTTCCACATGTCCCACTGTTTTCTATATCTTCATATATAATTTTTACTCTTCTTATTCTACTAATCAATACAAAACTATGAAAGAATATGAAAATATACCAGTGGGACATGCAAAAAATGTATTTGTTTGGGTCCACTATAATTGTGTAGCCAATTCAAATATGCATATATGTTCAGGTCAAATACATTTGACCATGAAATATGTCAACAAACCTGGAACTGCATGTCTTTAACCCTCTCCATGCTGGAGGCAACCACATATGTCCTAAATAGCTGTACCTGTGTCTAATCTAGCAGGGAGAGGGTTAAAAAACTGATAAGCCATGATATGGTCGAAAATGAATGTGTTTGAAAGTGGGTCTAGACCAACACACGACACAACTAGACGAGAGTGGATCTGCATCGCACCTCGAGCTTCGGGTGAGCGTAGAACTCGTTGAGGAAGTCCATGATGGCCTCCACATTGAGGAAGCTGGCGCACACCACAACGTGCTTGTTTCTGGACGCCGCTCTCTTGCTGTACTCTCCCCCGGCTTTCTGTCTCTCGATCCACGTGGATGCGATCACCTCAACCTGAAACGTTATAACCAGTGATCACCTCAAACTGAAACATTATAACCAGCGATCACCTCAACCTGAAACATTATAACAAGTGATCACCTCAATTTGAAACTTTATAACAAGTGATCACCTCAATCCTGAAACATTATAACCAGCAATCACCTCAACCTGAAACATTATAACCAGTGATCACCTAAACCTGAAACATTATAACCAGCGATCACCTCAACCTGAAACATTATAGCCAGTGATCACCTCAATCGGAAACATTATAACCAGCGATCACCTCAACCTGAAACATGATAACCAGTGATCACCTCAACCTGAAACATTATAACAAGTGATCACCTCAAATTGAAACATTATAACAAGTGATCACCTCAAACTGAAACATTATAACCAGTGATCACCTAAACCTGAAACATGATAACCAGCACTATGAGGACTGTGCTGATCCTGGGAGTTGCTGAATTGTGATCCCAACACTCTACTGATTGAGTCAAAGTGGTATACAACAAAAAACAACAATATTTTGTGGAGGGCTACATTTTCCGTAATAAATTGCAATGTGTTGTTTGAGATCATGACATATGTTAACAAATATCTTTATGATCTGTCTGTCTGTGAGCTGAGATGAAGACATACCTGTCTGGGTATGAAGGCCAGGGCAATGCAGATCATTAGAATCATGAAGAGCTGTCCGAGCCAGATGTCAGGAGAGATGTCGCCGTAACCCACGGTGGAGAAGGTCACGATGACAAAGTAGAGGGACTCGAACATCGACAGAGGCGACTCGGAACTGCCTCGCTGTATGTGCTGGATGCCGCAGATTCTGTTAGTAGAAGTTTTACCAGTTTTACACATTTATTTACAAAGGTTTTTTTCCATATAAATTCTGACAATGTTTTCACATACAGCAGATCGTCCGAGTGAAAAAAAGTTCTGTTCTGTTCTGTAAGCAGTATGAAGACACTGCCAGTAACTTAGGGCCTATATTTTCTATTTTTCTATCTCTTACATTTTCCAAACGTAGATAAATATATTTCTAATATATCGTCATCAAAATGTAAACATTCCTTCAGAACTGATTTGTTCGATATTTGTTGAACCTGAACTGACAATTATCAATGTTTTCTATCTGTATGGCATCATAGCTAGCCTTGGCTGTAATAGTGTCACACTACAGAGGGGCTAGAGTCCGGGGGATCAAGAGTACGGTACTCACGTTGTGAACACCATACAGAAGAGACTGGCACCTAGAAGTAAGATTTGTTGTGACAGTGTTACGGAGATCGTCTGGAACCGCGTCCGTGTCAGATGAAGGTCATTCTGAAATGTTGGATAAAAAACATTTTCAGGCCAGGTTATTTACAAAATTTGAAGGAAATCATGTAAAAGTGATAGTGCATAAACATTTTTAAAAAATAATGTCCTTGTAGATATTTTTTTATTTAATTAAAATTTTATTTTTATAATTTATTTATTTTTCAGAGGTTTGTTTTATGAATCTTGTTCTGTAAATTTATTAACAAAATAATATTAATAAAACTTTAATCATATGAATATTTGTAAGATGTAGCATTTTGAATGATGACAAAATGCTGCAACTTACAAATATTTGTATGACCAATATGCTATTATAAAATTTTAAGCAAATCTTTTTAAATATTTACGGTATGCCATGACTTACAAATATTCGTTCAAGTGCCATTTTCGCAAGCCAAACGTTTAGAAATCCAGGAACGAAGAGGTCTTGTAACAGTGGTGGGTAGACTAGCTGTGACATTAAATACAAATACAAACATTAATGATACTGCAATACAGTAGCTAATAGTCATATATTAACACCAAAGTAATATCTTTACTATTTTTATACCAAAATAATACATCAACAATAAAATAATGGCTTTGTATGTGTACATTAGGTTACTTTTTATTTATCCTAAATAGCTTACTTTATATTTATCCTAACTTCTAGAAGTATATTTATGAAACTGACCGTCAATAGATATGGTGTGCTACAAATAACCTCCAGAAAGAAATTGGTTGTCAGAATTTGTTCCATTCGATGTCCCTGCAAGAAAAAGTGCCCAATATAGACACATTGCAATGAAAACATTACAATGAAAATACCCTATCAACATTTCAGCAGAGCAACTGTCATGACAACCCTACAACATAGGACAAGTATTGGATACATGTAACAAGAAATGGATGATTAGGAAATGTCAATGTTATAGTTCAAATATTGTGCATGGCTTAGCCTGGCTTAGGTATTCTCTCTAAGATGGAAGATACTACTGCAGTGATAGTGATCTGTTTACCATGGGAGGATAACCTGTAATTTTATCTTTGAAAATAATTTGTACTAAAGACAATATATATACTGATTAAATAATGAGTAAAGAAGCAATATAAAATGTTGAATATATATTTTTAAATGGGTAATATAGAAATTAAAGTTATGTCATTAAACAAAAGCATGCCATGCTAGGGAAAATAGCATACGTATTGCCATTTTTACTTCTTTTCTAAAATAATTCCAATAAACTAATACAGTGATCCATGTATCTTCATGTTAATGATACACTTCAGTGAAAAGAAATCTAGAAACAAACTCAGAAACATAGATAAGAGTTGGGTTGTGATGACCTATGACAAAGGTCATGACATAGCATCAAAGGTCACAACCTATGACACAAATACCATGACCTAGCACACAAAGGTCATGACCTAGCACACAAAGGTCATGACCTAGCACACAAAGGTCATGACCATGACCATGTATTCTCACCTTGGTAGTGACATACACCAGCAGGAGGGCCTTGCAGATGGTAATGGCGGACAGAGTTACCTGCACTATCCACAGCCATAGGGGGCGCTGTATCCACAGCAGCACGTACCTAGACCACGACAGATATACACACATGCCACACACGTTCAATGTAAACACAGGGTTTACGTCAAACCATGCAGGTATTACAGAAATTTGTTGAAAACAAAAACATAATTTCCGAGTATGATTTCATGCTGTTCAAATGTTATGTCAATTTGTGAACAAATCTTTAGAGTTAAGCATGAAATTGTACTCAATAAAGTTTCATCATCTCGGGCCGGGATGAAATTACCAGAATTGTTGCTGTATTAGTAGTAAGGTTAAAGTAATCCTTTAGTAATTGGATTTTTAGTACTATATCATCAAACATGTTACAAATAATTATTATCCTTATGGATGGAATCATGCAAACAAAACATACAATAAACTATGCATTCTTTGCTTTAGAATAACTACTATAATAATGTGTAAATTAGTTATAACAGCAAGCTGTAATATATATGAATGACTCTTGAAAGTGACTCTAAACCCTATTAAAAAATACATAATATACAAATATCCTCTATTTATTACATAAATGTAGTGAAATACCATGTTTTCTCAGTGGAAATAACAGGTGTTATTTTTCACTAGTGAAAATAACTAACTGGGCAACGGCCTCTGAAGGCTCATGAGTCGCAGAGGACAGGACATTGGACCAGTTCAGTGGCATGTGCAAAGCATGTCACCAAGCATGTCGCCATGTTACGGCTAAGGGAAGGGGAATGAAGTAGATGAACTAATACCTGACTAAATACTGAAAGTTATGTATATTTCACTGCAATTTTTGTAATAAATAGAACATTCAAGCTTTTTCTCGAATACCATGTTTATCTCATTTCGTGGAGTTGGAGAGTCGATATTTCCACTCGTGTCTCCGCCACTCGTGGAAATATTGACTCTCCCACTCCACTCAATGAAATAAACATGGTATTCGAGAAAACAAATTGAATATCCTCTATATATTTTTTGTTTGTTTTTTTTGTTTAAATTTGGGTTTGAGCCACTTTCAAGATTTGTTCACTGATATACATGTATTTACTTTTGAAATACATGCTATATTCCATTGGTTGATTGAATTAGTGCCTTATGTAAAAGTGGAAATCTTTCACCCATACACAACCAGACCAAGGAATTAAATGGTAAACTGTCAGTAAGGTTCATAGAATCTCACAGTAACCTGCGTGTATTTTGATATCAATAACATCATGGGAATCTATGTTGCTTGGCATATGAAGATATTTTCCAAACATATTTAAATTCCGAAACGTATCCTCAGGGTTTAAATAATGGAGTGCCAGCATGTGATGGTTCAAGAATATACATGTTCACATTACGGCTGATGCCTGGAGGCAATGGGTCCACTACAGCACACATTGCCTGCTTTCCTGTCACAGACTCCCTGCACGGTACCTTCCCCAGTCTGCGTCTCAAGACAGTGCCAAATACCATTGACCTCTCGGAGGAAATGGCAGCTGTACTTAAAACTTGTGCCAGTTGGTGAAGTCTCTCAGTAACATTGATAATTTGTTAACATTCAATTATTAAATAACAAAATTTATATAATTGTATTAGGTTGTGCATTGCTGCAGGAATTGTTCATCCAAATGCAAGAACTATTTTGTATTTAATATTAGATAGTTGGGTTTCTTTCCATAGTATACACAAGTATATTGGACAACACGCTATATTTTCCGCATGTCCCTTTGGTTTTCAATATTGTCTTCTTTTTTTAATTGTTTTTTATTGTATCTCGCAATAAAAAAAACACCACTAAAATATTAAACAAATATGAAAATATGGAAAACCAGTGGGAAATATAATAAATGTAGCTTGTTACCCAACATTCTTGTGTTGACAAATCAAATGTACATACTACATACTAAATACGCTTGACCATGAAATATGTCAACAAACCTTGACCATATGCCTATTAGTAAGATCACTTAAGGTCTGCAGGATTAATCACTCACAGCTTGATACAGCATTTCCAGCAGGTAGCGGGTTAAGTCAGGTCGTATATTTTCCAAACATATTTAAATTCCGAATTGTATCATCTGAAGAACAGTTAGACTAACTATGAAGGTTGAAGATAATTGGGTTAATATTTATGATTGACCTCTACTGTTACATTGCATGACCAGCTTCCATTAGCCGACACTCAGAACCCAGAGCTCTCGGTCTAAGTATCAAACTAAACGGAAACTTACCTCTAAAACCTACCAGCCTTAATAATGATGCAAATAAATTGGTACAAAACATTATGTTTCTACTAGCCCTTAATAGAAAACCTTTAACATTGGGAAAACTGGCTCAGGATAATAGGCAAGTATTAATTTCTGATGTTGCCCTCCATATCTAAATTAGCCAAAGTCTCAAACACTAATACCTGTCTGTAATCAACTCTACCATTGGAACCCAAACAGGTGGTTCATAGGAAAACTTTAACATTGGGAAAACTGGCTCGGGCTAATGGGCAAGTATTATTTCTGATGTTGCCCTCCATATCTAAATTAGCCAAAGTCTCTAGCCATCTTAAACACTAATACCTGTCTGTAATCAACTCTACCATTGGAACCCAAACAGGTGGTTCATAGGAAACCTTTAACATTGGGAAAACTGGCTCGGGATAATGGGCAAGTATTAATTTCTGATGTTGCCCATCATATCTAAATTAGCCAAAGTCTCTAGCCATCTTAAACACTAATACCTGTCTGTAATCAACTCTACCATTGCAATCCAAACAGGTGGTTCATAGGAAACCTTTAACATTGGGAAAACTGGCTCGGGGTAATGGGCAAGTATTTATTGCTGATGTTGTCCAAATTAGCCAAAGTCTCTAGCCATCCTAAACACTAATACCGCCCT
Organism: Lepetodrilus fucensis; assembly: GCA_032361325.1. NCBI lineage: Eukaryota > Metazoa > Mollusca > Gastropoda > Lepetellida > Lepetodrilidae > Lepetodrilus > Lepetodrilus fucensis. Next base: position 1,806 of record JAUTBV010157691.1, on the reverse strand, counting down.
GCCTGTAATCAACTCTAGCATTGGAAGCCAAACAGGTGGTTCCATCTACCTTAAACCCTAATAACTGCCGATTATCAGAGCCCATGGGTTTAACGCTAATGAGATGTCCTTACTGCTGAAAATCAGCATCATGATGGTTGCCAATTATATTAAATTATTGATGATAATTATGTGTCAAATTACCCGTCGCTCACAAATATTGATTATTGTTTTATCACAACAATCTGTTGATCTGAATAATTGGCTTATAAATAAGACCCAGCCATACAGGGATACAGCAAACTTGAAATGCCATTTTAGAAAGAAAACAACAAAACAAAACAATATTTCATTGTTTTTCAACCTCTGAATGTAACAGTAGTAGAAGCCATTAGACACTACAATGGAAACCATTAGTGATGGCGACTGTCATTTCTACAGATATAAATCATTAACAACCTTTAAGAATGCGTCACAACATGACAATCAGTTACCAATACTTTAAACATACGCCATATAAACAAACAAAAAGCATACATAACAATTTGAGACAACATTTGCTGTCTAAATGGGCAAAGAAAAGTGTCACTGACATTTGCAGTCTAGAATAATTATGCTGACCTAACTAGAATACAAAAGTAATTACATCTCATTCCATTCCAAAATGGAAGATGACATTAAACGTTTAGAAATGTATACTACCCAAGGAATTGAGATGGTTGACTGAAAGTAGGTCAAGCATTAACAACACATGATTTGTAGATCTACATTACTAATTTAAAGTAAACATGGGACTACATTGTACATCAAGTATCTTACCCTCAAACATGAATACTTAGGAATGTATGCATACAAAAAGTAGGTATTTATTGTAATATGTTTGAGCCATAAAAGAGGTATTTGTATGTAAGCTGACTTAATTGTTATGGTACAAAAGAAATAGATCCTTCAATATTTTGCATCACATGACTAATATTAATATGTCAATTTGACATGTTCCCCCTTATCAATATCAGTCTAGAGCAGCCACTTATTCTTAACACAGGCTTTAAACAAGTATCCTGGCCACAACAAGCCAGGCAGAACCACATTGTCACCACAACTTACCACAAGCCAAATTTTCAACAAATTAACTACCTCACAGTCAATATATGTCAAGATTAATTTAAGTAAATTTCTTTCATAAATGTACTTATACAAATTCTGTTCTCTGCAGTTGATGTCAGAATGATATTTTGTGTACCATGTACCACTGTGAGTGGTTAAATGGAAATAAAATTGATTGCTTCATAAAAGAAAACACACAAAAAAATATATAATAATTTAGACAAGCAAACAAGTTGCCAGTGTTAATGTACTGGAATGAGTTGTGCTTAGAAATCTGAAATAAACAACAATAACTTATCTGGAAGCCACTAAAACATTATGAATATTTACAGCCTATTATCGAAGAATAATTCTAGCAGGTGGGTAGCACGTTTACTGTTACATGAGCAATCATTAACATTTTTACAATTATTACAGAATTATGACAGAATTATTATGCACCTTTTTACAAGGCTCTAGGCACTTAATGCACATCTATGACGACCGACTTCATCAATACTAATCGAAAATATGCTGTATAATCGTCCTTGTGAAATGAAGCAATTAATGATGATCAATAGTTGTCTAATTGTTATAAATATTGACATTACTCGGGTAGTTAGTTGGTTGTTGTTAGGCTACAAGGATACAAGAGCTTGTGCTCAGTGTCTCAGTGTTCAATCTTCAAATCTGATCAAATATAGCTCTAGAGTGCCTTGGGGGGGGGGGGGGGGGGGGGGG